>DWTO01000622.1:0-19829 GCA_018244755.1 Jemadia pseudognetus | reverse complement strand
AGTGTGTGATGAGTGCGTGTGCGTGCGCAGCTGGAGCCGGCGCTGCGCGCGTGGGCGGCGCGCGCTGCGGACGGCTGGTCGGCGCCGGCGCGCGCCGTGACGCGCGCGTGGCTGCGCGACGCGCTGCGGCCGCGCGCCATCACACGCGACCTACACTGGGGCGTGCCCGTGCCGCTCGATGGCTACACCGAAAAGGTACCCTCCCACCGCCGTCTGCCGTCTATTGATATCGACGTGACATGTTCGGATTTAATTCTTCTAGAACCATCCGCACCGTGATTTATTTTATGTGAATTTCTAATTTGGGATTTCAATATGTAAGGTGAAACTAGCTACACTCAAATAAAACGCGACTTTTAGTGTCGTGTCAGATGAATCGCAAAGATATAAAAAAATGCGCATCTCATTTACAACTTTTTTAAATTTCATATCAGTAGCCGTATTCATTATCTCCATAACGCTTTATTTCCAACGCATATTTCATAATGATATCCACATGTTTCCGCAGGTGTTCTACGTATGGTTCGACGCGCCGATAGGCTACCTCAGCATAACGCAGTGCGCGACCAAGCAGTACGAGAAGTGGTGGAAGCCGGACAAGGACTGCGAAGTGAGTGTCGGATACAAACTGTACCATCCACTTTTGATTTTTTCATTTAGGAATACTTGAAAAGTTACAATCATTGTTATTTAACAGCCCGAGTATACTGTGTGACTGTTTTTTAATTCGATATTTGTAGTTAAAAATTGAAAGGTTAGCTTAATAGGTCAGCTTATTACATATATGAAAAATATCCAATACATAACAGCAAACAATAGACTAAAATCAACTCTTGTGTGGATTGTAACATGTACAACTTATCTGCCAAAAGTAATTTAGGCAGTCATTTCTTAAATAATAATAATAAATATAGCCAGCTCTAGATAATTTTGAAATTATTTAGTGTAAAAAAAAATATCTTCTCTTTTTTTAAATGGCACTTTATCACTGGCAGGTGAAACTGTACCAGTTCATGGCGAAAGACAACGTTCCCTTCCACTCGATAATGTTCCCGGCGAGCATCATCGGCGTCAACGAGGGACACATCCTGGTCGACCATATCTTTGCGACTGGTCAGTTTATTATTCATATTGTATAGACCGTCTTTATTGTAAAATCTGTGGGAAAAAACCTCTCATCATAAGCCTATTGCAGTCCACTGCTGGACATAATCCCCACGCTGGGAATGTGGGTTGGGGATCGCAGAGCACAGCTTCTCGCACCGCCCACGCTGCTGCCTATAGGCGGCCAGGTGTGCCTTTAGCTGTGCTCAAAAAACCTCTCAAGGGAGGCCTATACCTTGTTGGGGACTGGGACAGGTTGATGAGTATGAAGCCACTACCGTCTTAGCAGTTCTGCAAAGCTGTCGGAAGTACCGTGGAAATACTTAACAATAAGGTTACAGAGACAAATATTAATAAGAATTTTTTACAGAGTTATTTTTCATCTGTAATATATACATTTTTTATACAATTTTTTTTATACAATAATTTTTTTTATACAATAATACATTTTTTACAGAGTACCTTAATTATGAAGAGGGCAAGTTCTCGAAATCAAGAGGGGTTGGAGTTTTCGGCACTGATGCACAGGTAAAGACTTTTTATTTGTTGCTTATTTAGATATGTAATTTTTTTAAACATTTCTTAAGAAACATGAAAGGTGTTAGCTTGGTAGAAAAAAAATATTTTAAGGGTTATATATTGAAATAGAAATTCTATATGTGGTCTTTTTTATTATTTTTAAGGAAACTGGTATACCGTCAGACGTTTGGAGGTTTTACTTGGCCAGCATAAGGCCCGAGACATCTGATTCAAGCTTCAGCTGGACCGAGCTAGGCACAAGGTACAGAGTTCAAAACTAGTAGTCATATCAACAGATAATAAATCTTATGAGCCAAATATATGACATCTTGTTCATCACTTTGATTGCTTAATAATTACTACACCAAAGCAGACAACATGTAACTGCGCTAGCGTTCAAAATCTTAAGAGAATCAAGTGATTATAGTTGCCATATAAATAAATTAATCGATCTATGATTTAGGCTTATGTTAATTGTTACTTTATAAACTCATACTTCGATAATATATAGCTCACATCCACTCTCGAGTGTTCTTTGTTGTGGGTGGTTGCACTATTGTTATTAAATAGATGGCAGCACTGTCTCATAGATGGTAGTACCATAGCATTGCCAACCCAATATGTAAATATTGATTTACTAATATTTTAATATTATACCCATGAATAATATTTCTGAATTTATTTATCCACAGAAACAACTCGGAACTGCTCAATAACTTGGGCAACTTCTGTCACCGCTCCCTCATGTTCTGCGCCAACACTTTCAAAGGAGTGGTGCCGGTGATGAGACCCAGCAAAGATGATTATGAACTGATGGCCTTAGTCAACAAAGATGTAATTGGTAAGTGTTGTAAACTGCACCAGTAGAACTGAGCGGTGGGTTATTATTCACACCTTGCTACATTATTAAGTTCCTATTTACAAGTAACTTGGAAGGTATGTGTGAAGTCAAAAATTAAAGGTGGACCATTTTAGACTAGAGCTCATTGGTAGGAATGTGAGAAATTCAAAAAGGTAGAATTCAAATATATACCCAAAATATACAATACAAGGTAGAAATCCATAACTTCAGAGTGTATGTCTGTTTCTATTGAAACTTGAATAATGCTTCCAGCGTATGTCCAGCACATGGAGAAGGGTCGCCTGCGCGAGGCTCTTAGAAACGTGCTGAGCATCTCCAAGACTGGCAACCAGCACATGCAGAGCACACAGCCCTGGGTGCTACTCAAAGGCACAGAAGATGATAAGTGAGTGGCATATACTATGGTATTTTCCGATTGGTTTTAAATTTTTCATGTTTGGTTAATATATTTCTTAATATAATTTACAGAGAACGAGGTGCCACAGCTATAGGTATTTGCTGCCAGCTGGTGGCATTGTTATGTGCACTGTTGCAGCCCTTCATGCCGGAGACTAGTAGAAAACTGAGAGACCAGCTCAACGTAGGTCCCGCACCCTTAAGGATAAATCCCGAGTAAGTGTCAACAAACATTGGTGTAACTTTTCTATAATTAAATGGCGACCATGTTAATTGTAGTGTTGTAGGAACTGTACCAAAATGTTATTGTTGCCATTTCAGAAACCCAACATTAATACAGTATGTACCTTCGGGGCATGTGATAGGCAAGCCAGAGCCATTGTTTGCGAAAATCGAGCAGGAAGAATTGGACAAGCTCAGGGCTAAGTACGCGGGGACGCAGAGCGAGCGGGCGAAGGTAGAGCATCTAAACATTGTTGTGGTTGAGTTATGATTGTTCAATAGATGTGAGAATTAGTTTGGAGATAACATTGAATGACGGTACTTAGGCTGCATGGTTCCATTAGAACAGTTCTGTGGAGTTGCATGTACACCTACAACCCTTAAAAAACCTAAAACTTGGTTAGACGCCAGGAATGGGTGCATCGAAATGAAAATAAAAAAAATGGATATATAAAATGAAAGTAAACATTACATCAGAACTAATGGTAGAAATTCCATAAATGTTCAACTACTGAGTCACTTCCCTTACTCATGATGTCTTGGGGATTCCTCCATGCTGCTGCAAATGCTAATACCTGTAATCTGTAAAATGCTAATACCTGTAAAACTGTACAACCTTTTAATCATAATGAACATTTTGAAACGTATGACAATCCATCATTTAAACAATGTCACCCATATAACAAAATGAAAGTTTATTTACACAAAGGACGAACACAAATTGAAAGCTTTTCATTCTCTAAACATGATCGTCTAACACTCTTACTAATGATTATATTTGGAATGTTCTGTTCGCAAATGTCTATGACCCACCATAGTCTCAGATTGGTTCCAGTTTATTAGTGGAAATTGCAATTTTGGGTCAAATATACATTATTCCTTCATCCATTAAAAACCCTAGTAGATCTATTTAGTGTACACAGTAACTCAGGGTTTCTCACATCCTCCCATCTTCATCAGTCACATTTATCATCTTTAACTGGTTGTTCAGAATGCTGCATCAAAACTGGCCTCGGATAACATCCAAGAATTAGAAGCAGCTGTTGCTGAACAGGTATGTTTTATACTATTTTTGGACGTAAATAGCATAAGGGTTATATAACAGTCAAATGGTGAATTAGAAATATAGTTAATATTGGTTAGTCAATGATATTAATGATATTAATGGAGCATGCCCTTTATATAATATAATTTGTATAAAATAAGGGGATGTTGCATGCAAGCTTATTATGAAATCGCTCATGAACGTACAAAACTATTGGAAGACAGCACTCTGGGCTTTTTGTGTTCATTGGCGGAAATTCTGTAACAAATACAACATAAAGGTTTTACAAACACGTTTTGTTACAGGGTGATGTTGTGAGAAAACTGAAGGCTTCGACCAAAGACAAAACAGTGTGGCAGCCAGAGGTTGACAAATTATTGGATCTCAAAAAGCAACTTGCAAGTTTACAAGTGAAATAACTTGACATGGGACATGTTGAAAATGTATGTGTGTGTGGTGAAAGTTTTCCTTAGTCTGGTATCAATAGTGTGTATTTTGTTCATGATTATTGTAAATTACAAGTTCAAAAATATAATAGTATGCAAGCCATTGGACATGAATTGTTAACTGTAATGCCAAGTATGCCTTAATTCACTCTAATCACGATTTCAGTGCTGACCCCGACATGGAATGTAAAGAATATTTACATCATTGGGCTATAATAACATGTGTACTTAAGGAAACTTAATAGATTCACATTAGAGTTTTAAGTCATTTTACATACATCAACTTTTCAACCTCAATTTTATGAGGTGAGAATAAATGAAAATTGCATTTCAACATATAGCAGTAACGTAATCTGAAAAGAGGTATTTAGTAAACATATATGTATTCGATAATGTAAAATAATCTATGAAGACCTTATAAGATAAAAGTTTATGGAATCACTTTATACTTTTTGTTGCTGTTTTGGTATATTATTTCGTTAAAAATTGTTCATAACCTGCAATGTGTAAAGGAATTACTACTATATTTAGTAAGTAATTTATACTATTTAATGAAACACCTTTGTGTTTGATACATAGATATGAGTGAACACATGTTCAACATTTTTTGTATTTAGAATATATTATTAAAGTTTTTCTTACGGAATTTTTGAATCTTCCTTGGACTATATTCAAACCCCCTTAGACTAACTGAACAGCGTTAAAATCACATGACTTATACCTCCAAAAGCAAGTGTATTATTGATTGTCAGTGTATTATTGTGTTACCTGTATATGAAGAGTTATTTTACAGAAAGAAAGGTATTTATTTTATTTATAGCGAGATGTTATTTTCTTGAAAATATGGTTTAATAAATTTTTGCAGAACTTATTTTGTTTTGGTTCTATCTTATCAATTTTCACCATTCTATGCATGTTTTATATCCACAGCAAAAATAGCGCTTACTGAACAAAATGATTAGGCTAATTTTTTGAGATACAGAAAATATCGCTAGTGACGAATGTCTACAAGTATTTTTAAAGTGACGAATGTCCACAAGTTCTTATCGTTAAATTTTAGGCGTTGAGGACAGTTAAAAAACAGGCAGGTTGGCCACTAAAGTACCAGTGCAATAAAACAATGGTAGTAGCAGAGAACAGAGTGATTTCTGCGCATTGTATTTTAAATTTTTACTTGAAATAGATGCTACTTAATGTTCAATCACGTTAATACTATTCAGTTAAATAACCATTCAAAATAAAAATAATTTTGGGATCAAAGCCGTTATTATGAATATTAGCAATAGTTACTAAATTTCCTCCGCATTCATTAAATTTTTGGTTTTCGATTATCCTAAATTTCCAAAAACGATATAGTCACTTTTTATTTTACAAATTTAGAGAAATTGATACAATTCTCTTATTGTTCCCCACATTACCATACATTATTCTATAAATATAAAGGTTAATCAACAAAACCTTATTGCAGCTCTATTGCGTTAATGTTTAATAATATCTAAACTTGTATAAAACATTTCTGGCATAATATCAATTATAATCGTCTTATATTTAAGTTGACAAACCTGACAATTGACAACCCAGCAAAGTGACAGTGATGAAGTTTTTGTCCTGTTTGTTTTGTTGTCTTTATATTGTAGAAATAAACGTTTGAACAATAATAAAGTATTTGAATTAAAATGGAATCAAATATTTATTCGCGAGTAGATACAATTTGTCGTACCTGTTTATCTGAAGGAACGCAAATGAAACCGCTGTTCGACAAAGTAGAAGGGGATAACAGAACGCTTTTCGAAATGCTATCCTTCGTAGCTAATATTAATATATCTTCAAACAAAAAGCTCCCTCAACAGGTCTGTTATGAATGCTACAATTTAATCTGTAAAACGGACGAGTTTAAGAAAAAGTGTGTGAAATCAGACAAAGTTTTGAAAGTGATGTTCGAGAATGGTAAAGTAGGGAAACATACGAACTCAAATGGGGTTAAAGAAGAAGCTGCAGATAAGCCGAGTTTGGAGCCCTACCAATGCACTATTTGTTTCGAAAAATTCACAACCTGTATGTCTTTAGAATCCCATGTGATGTTTGGACATTATTGTGTTAAAGAAACAAGCAAAGAGTTAGAAAATTTAAACAATTTAACGATCCCTGGGGTTGAAGGCGATGGTAGCACCAATAGCAATTTAAATAAGTCATATGAAATAAAGGAAGAGAATGATGACCTGGCTACACCGGACTTCACAGTATACTATGAAACAAATGATAGCTATAATGAACCATCAGAATATAAACAAGAGGATTGTAGTAAAACATTTGAATGTTCTTGTGGGATGCTGTTCACGAATGATAAGGAGCAGAAAGAGCACGAAGAGATTTGTAATGTTCCAATAATCCCTTGTATAGGCATGCAATCTAGATTACAAAAGTCAGTTCCACCAAAACATACAGTTAAGAAAAAGGAGGCTTGTACAAAATGTGATGCAAGTTTCTCCTCATTGAGATCACTAAGACGTCATCAGAAAGAAGTGCACAATGATGAGTCTGCTGAAATATATCATTGTACAACATGCTTGCGTAGCTTTTTAAGGAAAAATTCATTCATATCACATGTAAAGATGCATGAAACAAAGGACCATTTGAAATATGTGTGTAATACTTGTAAGCGTGAGTTTCACCATCAGGCACACCTGGACAACCATGTTCTGGCTGTGCACTCCCGAGACAAAGGGTACAGCTGTGATATATGCAGTGTGAGCTTCACAACACAGGAGTCCTTGAATATCCACCAGGCAACACACAAGGTCGAGAAGAAACACCAATGTAAGATGTGCAATAAAGCATTCCAAATGCTGTCAACATTAAATGAGCATATGCGTACTCACACGGGAGAGAGGCCACACTTGTGCTCTATATGTGGTCGAGGTTTCACACAGAAGAACAATCTAGAACAACATGTTCGAAGACACAAAGGGTTAAAACCTTTCAAATGTGACTCTTGTGAGAGGCGGTTTGTATCTATTATCCTCTTGGTAATTTTTAAGGGGTGTTGATTGAAGTAAATTAAAATTTCTTAACTTGCCCTATCACAAGTGTGTTGATCAGTATACAGTGTGGCAAATTTGGTTTGGTTTGCCGTTTGATTTGGTTTTACAATTAAATTGGACCACTAATGTAGTATAATGTAAAAATTAATGAAAAAAGGTCTGTTCTTGTTATTAACCCAAAAATCTATCAAGTGAGTAAATAAATAATGCAAGTCTTGGTTTAAATTTTCTAAGATTATTAAGTGCATCTAAATGAAAACTATTATATTTTGACAGCTTAGTGAAAAAATTCCCAAACGAATGTGGGGTTCATATCAGAGCACATGTATGAAACATGTAGAGAATAGTATTTTATGTTGGGGCCAATCACCATCTCATATAATGTGAATGAACTAAGCTGAAATAAAAATATTTACTTATCCAATTTCAGGTTTGTATCAAAAGGCGAATTAGTAGCACATGCACGTAAACACAGTGGTGCTCATCCCTTTGTCTGTGACGACTGTGGCAAGGGCTTCACTACCTCTAGCTCTCTGGTAAAACATCGCAGGATCCACACAGGGGAAAGGCCCTACGGCTGCGACCTTTGTCCCATGCGATTCTCGGCATCTGGTACATTGAAGAACCACAGACGAACTCACACCGGGGAAAAACCTTATCAATGCTCGCATTGTGAAAAGGCATTTGTTCAAAGACAAGACTTAGTGTCGCATATACGGTGTCATACTGGTGAACGGCCATATGTGTGTGCTAATTGTGGACAGGCATTCAGGAAAGCGTCAGCGTTAAAGACTCACGTGAAAATACATGTGAAAGATGGTAGCTCGGGGATGACATTGACAACATTTCCAGATGTCAATGTGTTGATCACACATCACGTTGGTAGCTAGCCAGTGCTGGTTGGAATTTGATCAGTCAAATGAGATTGTTTTAAATGAAAAGTGTTGGCAAGTAAGTCAACTGTCAATCTACTGAATATTAAATGGTCATCACAGTGATTAAATCTATGAGCATCCGTCCATCACACGTGCTTTGGACATATCTGTAACATGTATTTTGCTACACCGGACTGCCCCAAATAGTGAACATGTTAAAATATAATTTTGCGCTGACAGTGCAGTTGAAGGTGCCTTGTTCCTACATGTTTGTAATATGAATGTGTAGTAACATGTAACAAAAATACTAAAGAAATTATATATGCTTTAATATGTGTCTGTTGTATATATTATTCTATATTTTATCAATAGATGATATTAATGTTCTGATACCCAAGTTTTATATGATTTCATATCATCAAAATTGGCCTACAGGTGAAGACCACTCGATGTATACAATGTCACTATGTCATTTGTTTTTTTAAGTTCATAACATTGTCTATATATTTATATGTATATTCAACAATTATTTACTCCCTCGTTGGTTATGTTGGTTGCAAGAGCGATTGCCGATTCGGAAGGTCATGAGTTCAAATTCCAGGTTGGGCACTATCAGATTTTTCTAGTTTAAATTTTCTAGTAGTAGAGTAGCACGGAGTCTGGAAATGTACCTGGTGTATGGCAATAGGCTCACCACCTATTCCATAGTTTTGTTGCAGGTAGCGGCACCATTGTATTATGAACAGATGGCAGCACTGTCGCCTTGGCAATACTGTCGCATAGATGGACGCACCATGGTATTTCACAGCGCGTTTCCGACGTATTGGATTTCATTTAAAAAAAGCAATAATTGCTCTGAGATGTAGTACAAATTATAATATTAGTTTATAAGGATTCATATTCATTGTTGTGTCTTCAACATTACAAAAATTTGTGCACCAATGAATGAATTCTGATATAAGTTTTAAAACATTCGTTTCTTATCAATTGTATATTTATGTTGTAGTTACTTAACCGTAAAGTTTGTTTTATAGAAAAACTGTTTATACAGTGTCGAATATACCATAGTCACTGATGCCCATTAGCTTTAAATAGGACCCAGTTCAGACTTGGCCAGTTACACTTTCTGTGGTACATAACTGTACATATTGGCTATGTGTTTATTCCCAAAACTTGCGATACTCTTGTAAATTTAAATAAAAATTAATAGACTACAAAATTGAAAATTGAATGTCTTCATGTTGTTATCCTATCTTTTTTAAAATGGTTGTGACAGACAATATTCAATAGAGGCCAATTATTGTGTATGGAATGAATTTGTTAATTTAATTTCTTGAAGCCATGGCATTTTGTATAAAAATATTCATAAACTGCATTCAATCTTGTGATTATTCCATTATATTGTGTAGTATACTGTAGCAATAATATTTATACATTTTTTTAATCGTTGCGTAAGTAAATGATTAAGCAATCAATTTAGTTTTATTTATATAAACATATGCCCATAGCATCCTATGCTGATTTATGACTGTATAATTTTTTTTTTAATTCATAAAAAAAAAATTATAAACCAAGCATTAAAATTCACTTTCTACAAAATGGCAAAATTCAGAAACAGGAAAGGCTATTAGAATAAAAAATGGCGAAACAGAAAAATAAATTCTTTATTCAATATCAATAATATCCAATTTAATCAGATTAACTTAATATTGTTCAGAAAAAATGGTTCATAGAAAACTCATTTTAATACGTTTGCACTTCAGGCCTGTTAAAAATCGCGGTAAAATATTATTTTATCTGTACTGAGATCTTAGTAAAATACATCACAATAATGATACTTGAAAAATTAGCTGCCAGTGTTCCCTTGTAAAATGAATTCGAGTATTTTTAACTATTTCTCACTGCCTTGTATAAAATGCTGTGGCGAAATGCTAAAAAAAATTAATTGAAAAATTAAACAATGTCGATAAAAAAATTTCGTTACGTGAAGTAATACAATAAGGTCGGAAACATAGTCAAATGTAATTCCACCTTTTCAATTTTTTACTACAATATATTTTTAGCTTCACAATTTACAGTACCTTCAAAGTTGGGATAAAATCACATTATCAATCTGTGTCTGTAAAGTGTATAAAATTCTGCCAGTAGGAAGAAATATATTGAATGATCATAGACGGTACCTATAAAAATGACATGTACTGCTGCGGTCTACATATTTTAGCATTACGCCACAGAGGAATCACCAAAAAATGGCGATCGAAACAACTAACAATGTAATTTTTGTTCTAAGTTTTCATATATAAAAAGTTTTAAAAACGACCGCATCCACACGATCACTAAGCCTACATATTTACAATACACTGTTAAAATGAGGTATCGACATTTCTCTAATAAATCGTTTTTTTGTACTGTTTATTTTATTAAATTCTCCCTAATGCGATTAATTTCTAGATAACTAACAATAATAATATCATACTGTCATCAAATTTCCAATATTATCTCCTTTTAATTACGTAAATGTCTACATTTTTTACGTATTTTTTAATATTTTTATCTTATACATGTAATAACTATATATTTTATTATTTATATAACAATGGTTTGTTGGCACATAATGTCTGACTCGAACAATGGCGTGTAAATGGCGTAGATTTTAAATAAATTGATAAAACGATTCTCTGTTGTGTCGTTGTCGTAAAGTAATATTTTTTATTTGTACAAAGTTTAACAAAGTTCCACAGAGATTGCGTTAAAACGTTATATCAAAGGATATATAAATCAAACGCGTGCTTATGAAAAAAGCAACAACACAACGATTCTGTAAGAAAGTATATAACTTGACTAAAGTTTGAAACTTACAGAAGAAGTCTTTTCAATTTATTTAACAACTACAACAAAAAATCTATACAGAAAACTTAGGAGACTAGTATTATTTCACTTTGCCGTTTACCAAAAAATCGACACTAAATGTCAAAAGTACGTCGACCCCAAAATCAGGCGCTTACACTAAAAAATGAAATCTAGTGCCCCATTACTGGACTCCTAGCTAAGTACTAGAAAAAGTTAAAATATTAACAATTATACAATATTCAATATATTTGGCAGTTATCCGTTATAAAATATCATACGAATCATTGAAACCTGCCGTGTGTCAAAAGATAATACTATAAAAAAAATCAATATTTAAATTTTACAAATTAATATTTAAGCACATTATATGTACTAACAACTAAAAAAAATACAAAATAAGCTACGCAACGTAAAGATTACAAAAATATCAATATTTATTATCTTTGATCACATTTCGAAACCCATAGTTGGTACAATTTTGTGCAAAAAAAAAACTGATCTTTTCACTAAAACTAGATACATTTAAACCAGCCTTAGTATTTTATGGCCAAAGAGCCGTTTTAAACGGAAAGTAATCAGTCATACTGTTTATAAAAATACTATTTTCTCAAATTGTACCAAAAATACCTTACAACATAATCCGACTCCTCCATTTAAAAAGCTGCCTAAAAGCGATTTTAAAAACTATTATGTTCAGTACAGACATTTACGTCTAATACGATGCTCGTCACTTTCGAGGTTCTCATTTGAATCTTTTTCTTATTTACAAACATTTTATTATCTGTGCCTACCATATTCTCATTACTATCTGTGCTGAACACAAGTGTGAATAAAAAAAAGTTAATATACACAAGCGGCTTCACCACCGGTAACTACAATATAAGTATGATGGCACATCGTGGACTATGAAGAGTAGAAAAAAAATTAGCTGGTTTTTTAAGAACTGTTATTAATATGAAAATAACTTCAAGCAAAGCATTTATTGCCACTTGTGAGTAGAATTCCGTTGGAACTCATGAAACTGGTACCAAAACTGAACGTCACCTAAACTGATGAATTGAAATCGCAAAAAAAAAATTCGACTCGAATAACGAATTTGTCTTCTTCAATTTCACCTCCAACTTAAAGCAAACAGCGACCAGCTAATGATAAAAACAAAAACGAAAACGGTACAATAAGTGAACAGGGTTCGCGTGTCGCCGTCTCCGGCCCGAGCGTGCCGATCGTCCCTCTCTGTCATTTAATGACTGCGCGAGCAAGACAACCTCACGGACCTATCATTTAGCGCTGGCCTTTTCAAGGAAATCCATTTTCAACCTGAGCTCGATGAGAAACAGTTGCTTTTGGAGGGAGAAAATCTCCTCCTTCTGGCGGAGTTCCATGTTCAGTATTTTCATCTTCGCCTCGTGCTCCCATATCGCGTGCTGTCTCTTCGCCGAGAAGTATAACCTCTCCTCTTCTGTCGCGGAGCCGCCGTCGTGCTTCACCTGCTCCGACTTCTCCTGCTTCTCGTGTCCGTTCTTCCGCTTCTCCTCGTCCAGGTGACTCAAGTTCAGCGGCGTGTTGGACAGTTCGTTCAGTTTCTGGAGAAAGTTCTGCTGGAGCCTCGCCTGTTCTATCGCCAGGGGGTTCGCGAGGATCGGGATATGCGGCAGGTTGAGGGGGTTGAGTGTGGGGTGGGGCTTGTGCGGCGGGGGCGTGGGCGAGGACTGGGGGATGATCTGCACCTGGGGCTCCAGTACGTTCGGCATCGTGTCGTCGCTGTCGTTCGTGCTCGAGAGGCGCCCGTTCGACATCTGCTACGAGGAATGCCATGTTGAAAAAATACTCTTTTCTATCTCTACATGAATTAAATTCAAACGGAATATCATCAATAATGTAGACTACCTTTTTGGTCAAGTGGTTTGTTGGCTGCCGTCGGGTGCCGCGCTCGAGCCCCGGTCGGGCAATATATTACTGGGTTATTCTAACTTGAAATTCCCAGTAAAGGCTCAGAATATAGATTTGTAATTTGTGTAAGTATTATGGGAGTGTGAGTATTGTTCTCATTTAATAAATTAGTCATCTCAATAAATCAGGATGGAACCTATTAAAGTCCACTGCTGGACATAGGCCTCCCAGGGGTTTATGTCCATAATCCCCACGCTGGGCATGCAGGTTGGGCATCGCAGGGCACAGCCTCTCGCACCGCCTACGCAGCTGCCGATAGGCGGCCGGGCATGTAGCTATGTCTAACCAGCCCGCGCCATACCGCTTGGGCACCGTGTACGCGGTATGCAGTGACGGAGAGGTAGCAAGACGTCGCAAGGGGCACGCGCCACACTCACGTTAACGGGCCCGCAGTCGTCGTCCTTGCCGCTGAGCGCGCCCTCCGCGCTCGTGGTGGCCTCGCCCTCGTCATCTGGAACACCGCCCATGCCACACTGCTCTTACGACAAATATGTACGTCATTAACTATCCTTCCATAACCCTCTCATTCTGAGACCGGTGACCGACAAGAGAACGATGGAAGGATTGAAAAAAAATCTATGTCTCGTATTAAAATTCTTGTCGGTTTCGTTTGCTTGAAATCCAAACAGTAGGAGGGCTGTCAATACAGCATTCAATTGCAAATTGGTCTACTTCTATCATCAGGCAACAGAGCCTCTAATATGTCCAGGTTTATTTGACGGGACTGAGGTTCAGGCATTGGGTGTTTTTTTATTTAACATCTGTTTATGTAGTCTTTGTACACAGGTAAATATTCTTGTATTATGGGTTTATTTTAATTTATCGATAGGATTTACCGGAAAACGGCAACAAAACTATATGACTTTTTTAAATGTATTTTTTTTTACCGTGCGTAAGTTATCTTTCACTTGTTAGTTATACTAAATAACTAATATATCTACTTGTTTTATTGATATTTTTAAACTATGGCAAGTAATGCCATCTATTGTCAACTAGTAAATCAATGGTAAACCTATACAAGGCAATGTACGCCATCTAGTATCGATTAGCGGAACGCACCTTTGACTTCAAGAGGATGTATGTTCTGCCAGAGCATGCCGTCGAGCAGGCCGGGCGCGTCGGCGCTCGGGGGCTGCAACACCCAATGAAATAATATCTTTAAACATATTTGTATGTTTGGTGATTAAAACATTTACTACATTGTCATTGCAGTTAATATTGTTCAACATAATATATATAATTGTAACTTTAGATTCTATTTTCAGCCAGAACGAATACTTGTTTAATGAGCACGAGTAATCGTATCTATTTCTCTTGTCCCGGGATGACTCCACGGTGTGTGCGCGCTGGGCGCAGAGCGTACAGACCGTGGTGTCGTGAGCGCGCATCTTGCACTTCTTCTTGTAGTTCTCGTACCACATCTTGACCTGCGCGGGCGTGCGCGGCCGCTCGCCGCCGCAACGCTTGTTCACCTCCTCGCAGATCGTGGACCACACCAGCTGCAACACAACATCGCAGTCCCTTGGATGATGGTGGATGGTAGTATCATCATAAAACTTTCTCTTTCCAGTACTGAATATGGGGCTCCTCCCAAAATGATAAGGTGCAAGAGGCCATCGTTCGCCACGCTGGCCGAGTGCGAGTTTAAATTAAATGTAAAAAGTGTAAATTAAAAAAAACAAGTACAGTCAATTCAAAAGTATGAAGTGTAAATACATACATAGTTATAAAGCTGACAGTTAACGTCCATTTCTCGTATCAGCTCGCGAATACTAAGCACCAAACGGGTTTTTACAGGGAACAACAACAACAACAACAGAATATTGGTAAGACAACACCGCATAAAACCTATTTCAACACCGTCAGCCTGCTAAATGTTCGCGACGAGAATTCTTTGTTATATTAATTCTAGTCTAGTTTTTTGTCATCGATCATCTTTTGCCGACGCGTTCTAAGTAACGAGAGGCGGGCTGGTTCGTTTCTGAAATTTAAATCTGACGTACTGTTTACTTCATACGCACTTGATTATGTACGTATTTTTCATGTGAGGTCTCAAAGGGTGCATGTGATTATGAAATCTACGTTAACGGACCTGGCGCGACCTTATTATATTAAACGCAAATAACATCATGTCAGTGTTTTTCTAAAGGGGTTGGCAGAGTTACGTAGTATTCCCATAGTATAATAGTAAATATAGTAATAAAAAATATTTATTAAACACTAAGCAATTGACACGTGGTTTTGAGTTCAATTACTTTTCTATAGCAAGCGAAGGAAAGCCACCCAGACAGAAGAAGAAGTCAAGCTCCTTATATAATTAGTACTGGAGTAACTGGCATGACACGTAATCGAGACATTGTCTCCGTTCTTTTTATAGAAAGTGAAGTAAATGTCTCTTCCGCATAGATCAATGACATAATAGATAAAGGGTTTTCATCATCATCCTTAAGTCTTTTGCCGACCCTTGCTGGACATAGGTCTGCCCTGATGGGTCATGTCTATGATCCCCACACTGAGCATGCGGTTTACCCTACGATTACCTCTTACCCGTACGATTAAACGTGTTAACGAAATAAAAAACGCCTTCGCTTATAACTTGCGCCAGTTCCCAGTCCGTACACGAGCCGTTGGAAACAGCGGACTAAGGGCTTCCTACGCGGTATTGTATTACTAGACGCTAACAGTGCTACATGAGCGCTGTACGGCGAATGCATTTTTGAACTTTGTTCATGTTCCATTATTACATACGATATATGGCTTCCTCGCGGGCTGGGCGGAGAGCGCTAGAAGACACATACCTCTATCCTCGCAGACCTGTGCATGGCAACGGGCTCACCACCTATTCTATAATAGGAGGTAAACGTAACTGGTGAATCGTGGAAGTGTACTACACTCCTCTGCCTACCTCTTTGGGGATACCTATCCACTATGGAATAGATGGTGAGGCTAAAGTCACATACCGGGCACAAATCCGATTCAAATCCATTTCAATTCAGAAAAGCCAACAGCGCCCGACCCGTGGTACCAACCCAGGGTATGGATTCAAACCACTCGACCAACGAGGCAGCAGCCAGGCATCAACGCACGTGACGTATTTTGCGTTCTAATTCGTCACTCACAGTTGGAACACGGAGTCTGGATTTGTGCGCGGCATATGGCAATAACCCTATTCAGTACGTCCTATACAACATAACTGTTTACAAGTGGGGCCACCTACCCACTCCCTGCCTACCGTGTCGGGGGAACACGGGCGTGATGTTATATTGTACTGTGCTATCAACACGTGTTCGATACGATATCAAGCACACATTACCGCGGTTACTAAACCCACCTTCTGTACACGGTAAGTGCTTCAGTTAGGTGTGCGGTTACATCGAGTTAAATGTTATCTCTGACTACGGTATACTATCTAATCTCAACACGGAATGAACTAATCGATTTAATTACGCCGTTCGTCGATTGACTTCCCGTATTTCCAATGTTTGTAAGTGTTACTCGTACATAAAGCGGCGTGCATAGAGTTGGGTTAGGCTTATTAGGTTAGGCTGTGTTTGGGAAAGCTAAAATAATAATAACGGGAATATCTGAGATCGGGTCGGGTTTGTTAGATAAAGTCAAGTTAGGATTGGTGAGGTTCGTTAAGAGGTTAGATGTATTCTTTACCCGCTCCGAAAATCTATCGAACACATTGGGATGGGCAATTACATTTATTAAAAAGAAAACAAACGGATACAAAATCTCCAATAGGCTTCAAATTTATACTCAATAAATGCACCGGAAGGTGGACTGTATCAAAAATTTGTGCTACCAAATTGCGGGAGGTTCTTTCACAATCTTTTGAAAAAGAATCTTATTATTCCATGACAGACTAGTGATTGGCCACGATCGTCTTAAGTAGAACAATGGACCAAGCACACTTAAAAAAAGCCTACCCTCTTAAGTTAGCTTTTCAAATTTACTCAGCGTGTTTGTTTTGCGCTGTAAAAACGCTTCGGCCTTAGGTACAGTCGGTGAAAAGTCGCGTCACGTTGACAATATTATATCTACAGATAAACGGATTAATTCTAAACAAGGTCGCCGGTTTCGACGTAACGCTGCGTGCTAACTAATCGCCGTATCGGGTTAACCGTTATCAATAACACCGTACAATTGTAAATTAACCGCGATTGTTGTTTACTATCGATATGAAAAAAATAATATTATCTCCCGCAATTAGGAAAACATGGTCACCATTGTGTTCTTACAACTGTATTAATCGCCGTATCGGTTTAACTGTTATCAAGGATATTGAAAAATTGTAAATTAACCGCGATTGTAGTTTACTATCTTTATGGAAAAAAAAATATCCCCGGCAATTAGGAAAACATGGTCACCATTGTGTTCGTACAAATGTATTAATTGCTGGATTGATTTATCTGTTATTAACAGGCACTGCATAATTTGAACTGTCTAGGGTGAATGATGCTGAGAACACTACACACTATACTGGCAGGCCATAAGACAGCCATAGCCATAGCAAGGGGGTTTAATGACTACATAACCGCGGGGCTATTTTTAGAAATGACGTCACATCGAGTCTGGCAGTACCTGCTTGCTGCGGTTGGTCGCGTTGTTGGAGCGGCCCTGGCGGAGCACGTCGCGGTGGCGCGCGATCAGCTCCAGCACCGTGCGCTTCTCCAGCTCCGTGAAGTTCTTAGAGCGCTCCTTGTGCCCGCGCCGCGCACGGATCGCGCTGGCGCCACTCCGCGTCGACATGTCAGTCTGCCACCACACACCACACACAGCTATGAGAGAATAAACTGGCATACAAATAATTAGGTCTGCAAGAATAGTGATATTCTGAACTAAGTGCTCTCTGCGGTTGGAATACACGTGTTCTGGAGTATAGACCACGACGGCTAGGTGGAGCGACGATATACTTAAAGAGGCTAAGATCGAGCTCGGTGGCGTGCTATTGGAGAGCCCTACGTCCAGCAGTGGACCGTAATAGGCTGATGACACTCTCAGCCTGTTGCTAGCGTAACGACATTAAAGCATACACCAAGCATTTAGGATAATTGCGTTACTGCCTATTCCCTATAGATTAGTATCAGTAACGCCATTATTAGCGACAGATTCAAAAGCTCAGTTTACACTTTCCGTTGTTCCAAAGTGTATTTATTACACCGCCCGCTCGCAATACCCGTTTAGCACATCCCTAAAGACGCTACGTTTAAACCGAGGCAGAGCGTGAGCGGGAGCGAACACCGGTTTAAACTGACGAATTTATTCTTATTTGATTTTAAAATAAAAACCTAACTTCACGCCTGTAATCCCCGAAGAGGTAGGCAGAGGAATGCAGAACACGCCCACGTTTCACCGGTTACGTTTACTTCCCACTATGGAATAGGTGGTGAGTCTATTGCCATGCATAAAAACTTAACTTAGCAGAAAATGTCTATTACATTATTATACCTATTATTATTTTAACTGTGATCGGATTACGCGCGAAGTTCGTATTTGAATAGAATCCCTTTACAACAGTAGTATAACTATAAGAGGGTTAATGAAACGATATTAGTGGAATAACTAAGTTATAATGATTTTTTTAAACATGTAACAATTTTCTAAATTTTTTAAATGGGGAAACGTGGGAGTGTACTACACCCCTCTGTCTACCTCTTCGAGGATTGCAGGGATGATGTTACGTAAATTTTTGAAACAGTGAAATCACTAAACAAAACAGATATCGGAATTATACAAAAAACCTTTATACCTGTTATAATATCAAGAATATTATCTATATTATCACATATACAAAGGAAAGACGTTATTATACAAGCGAAATGACTTAATTTAACGTCATAAACTTATAAAAATAGACCTGTGTCTAAATTACCGCAATCGTCCAAGCAATGAAACCCGCTGCCGCCTGCGTCGCAGAGCGCGAACGACATCGATTAGACGCGTGTAAACGCGATGAACAAACGCGTCGCTTCGAGCGCGGCCTCGTCTAACCAAAACTCGATTAAGTTATCGTTTTTGGCCGTACACATGGAATGCTGGAGCCGAAATGTCAAATGTGAGCGCGGTTACCGGCTGTGTAATAAAACTAAATGTTTCACATACGTAATGGACATCAGATATTAATGACACATCCCAGGACCTATCGCTACCTGACCACGCCACACTGTCACTGCTACACCTTATAACACGGGTGTTGTTTCATGTGTTTTCACCTGTTTAACGAGTTAAAACGTAATAGCGCACCAGTTCTTCCCCGTAAGGGTAGGCAGAGGAGTCAAATAGTGCCACAGCTCACGAGCTATGTCATACGTCATACGTAACTAAAGTTGATCGGCGAAACGTTTTCATAAATCAAAATATGCGTGTGGATAAAATGTGCTCAATACGAGGCTTACAAGGCATCACAACATAACATCACGCCTATATTTCCCGGAATAGGTAGACAGAGGAGTGTAGAACACTCCCACAATTCACCAGTTACGTTTACGTCCCAATATGGAATAGGTGGTGAGC
>DWTO01000621.1:0-19836 GCA_018244755.1 Jemadia pseudognetus | reverse complement strand
GACACATACTCTGTGGTCAAATTGTTTCTTTTGTTTATTATAGACATAGTTGAATGTCAAACAGAAAAGTTTTATTTCAAAGTTTTATTTATATTTATTATGGTCGAATTTCGACCACTGGGCGACCACTGGTATAATAAATATGAAACTTATTACGAAATTGTTGACTTCTAACATGTTCAGTCTATATTTTCCCTACGCTCTACCTACCAATATGTGGTGGTGAGCACAATCAGTTTTTGTTGTTGTTTCTGGATGTAAAAAAATATTTGTATGAGTGTATTTACATTTGTGTGTATGTAATATGATGTTTATCAGCCGCCTGCTAATGCTGCACAGGCTCCAGTTGGCTTCGGATCAAATGGTGGTGAGTAATTTTCTTAGTTAACGCAACGTAATGTTACGCCTGTAATTGCCGAAGAGGTTCCCAGAGGAGTGTTGTACAATTCCACGTTTCAACACCTACGCTATACGTCCTACCATAGAAAAGGTGAGCCTATTGCCGTATAAGGTGCATTCAAACTAAATAAACTTTACCAAGTTTTAGCTGAGCGCTTTTGCTGACGGTACTTTGTCTAACAAGAGACAACATTGTTCCCAACTCCTAACAATGTGTAACATAATCTAAGTGTACGCGATAAACGCTCAAGTAT
This sequence comes from Jemadia pseudognetus, assembly GCA_018244755.1. Lineage (NCBI taxonomy): Eukaryota > Metazoa > Arthropoda > Insecta > Lepidoptera > Hesperiidae > Jemadia > Jemadia pseudognetus. The sequence continues at coordinate 19,183 of DWTO01000621.1, read as the reverse complement.
TTTTGGAACTCCTAGAGCCCGTTGGCCAGGGCTTGGGATGTACTGAAAAAACTGCTCCATCTGAATTTACTATTAAACAGCAGCATATTTTTCGTTGTGGTTTTCAATCAAATTAGGTTAACTTATTGTACGGTAAACATCGTATTTTTGGCTGTTTTTAAGAAATGCCGAAAATTCATTTTGATCTTTTTTTTGCAATATTGTAGGTTATGATGTAATAAAAATATGTAACATCACGCCTGTATTCCCAAAAAGCCTAAGCAGAGGAGAGCAGTATACTCTCACGATTTACCTATGATGTGGTACGTTCCACTCTGGAATAGGGGCCGAGGCTATGGTTTTATTCATTTTTTTAATATTATCTACTACTCCTAATAGTAATTATAATTATCATGTGACATTATTGCCAAATAATGACATCTAAATTCAAATTTATGTAAGACTGACATTTTAACTGTTACTTACAAATAATATGTTTGTCGTGCTCAATCTTCTTTATCTACCCCAGAATGGCGTGAGAATATGATAAGAATAATAATATCTAACAACTGTTCAAGTGAAATACAGTTAACTACATTGTATTCCACTCACTGTCACGGGAAAACGGTCATTGGGTGTAATTGAAATCAATTTGGACACTACACAATTGCGGTGACCTTAATATGACCTAATATGACCGTGCATTATCGGACTGTTTTGAACAAAAAAATATTTAATTACATATTTTTGCATGATTACATAACACACGATTACATACTTCACGCCAGGTCCCTTACAGGGTAGGTAGAGAGTACCGCGTGCCCAATATCTTTAAACTTACACATCAAATTATCAAGTCAAAACTTTTTCTAATGGGGTAGCCATATTGTAACAAATATCTCTATATTTTAAGACCTGGCCTGATTCTCCTTCATCCATCACTCTCTTCATAACGCACGCCAGTTCTGAAGTCTTCAGACTTTCACACGACATTCAGCCAGTACCTGACTGACCTATTTCACCATTGGTATGAGTGGGTTTCAGAACTTGCATCCAACTCTGCCATTTTTCTGCATGTACGAACTATCGAAGTATAACCATTTCTGATTTCAACATTACTACTCTCTTTCACACAAAATATTTTTTTACCTGCGTATTACGATCGCGTTATTGAAAACGAAATTTCACTAGTACCTATTTAAAATTGGTAAATGAACGATTTCCAAGTTATAACTTACTTTTAAGTTTCCAAACCTTGCATGCAAAGTATTAAGAAACTCCTGACTTTATTCAGATTTTACATACATACATACATATCCTCCTCACCCCAGGTCCCTTGCGGGTAGGTCGAGAGCACCGAGTGTCAAATAGCTCTATCCTTACATACCTTACATATTTAGATTTTAATTAAATTTATAAAACTGTAGGTACGAAGCGGAACATTGATCAACGTGAGTGAAGTTTGATAAAACTTTTTTTCTGTTTGCTGCATTGAATACGGATCACGTTTATAACAGAGAGATGCCTGGAGCATTCCGGCACGATGTTATTACAATACTGGTAGTTAACAAGAATGCGATGTAGTGGCTAACCCTTGCATTAAAGATGCTATGATCATATTTTTTGTTATAAATTTAAGTGTGAAATAAATTTTGAAATACAGATAATGTTAGGCATGTTAGCTACATGTCTGAAATGTGCTCAATAATAGTGGTAAATTTAAGATTGCACAATTTTCCTTTCAATGCGAGTTTTGCTTGAAATAATGTATCTAAAAACATTTTACAAATAAACTCAGTGCCATCTATGGCCTGTAATGATAAATTCTTTGATTAAAGTATCCACTTCTATACAAGATTTATGGTATACTACACTAAAATAAGCAAACTTATAATAGATGTCGCTACAAACCTTTAATGATGTTATAACTTGTATCATAGATGGCGTTACTAACGTTATTTACCGTACCAGATGGCAGCACGGGAAGTATTTTACATAATGTTTCAACCGCACACAGATGGAGTCACCAGTAAGCGAATTTTTTTATCACTAGATGGCGCTAGATATGCTTGTCTTTATTAATTTAGTAATAATACGAACAGAGTATGATACTTCTGGAATACTGTTAAAAAAGATAAATTCAATTTATGTGTCGTAAGATGGCGTTGTTACTAATACTTCTCGTATTGACAGTAATGCTAGTATAATACATGGCAAATATGACTTTGCTATTAAAGTCGCTAGATGGCAGGACACTTAAAATAAATTTGTTATCTATACATTTATGTTCATGTTACTATATAAAACCTAGCGAGAGATAAATTTGTATACACAATAAAGGCTTTGACAAGCGTATCTCTCACGGGAAATATGTTTGGATAGCAGGTTATAAATGGGAAATATCGAAAGCATAATATATCATTAAACGAAGGTGGGGCGACCAGGTCGAGAGTATAAATTGTAGGGAATTTGTAACAATGGCGTGAAAAGCGTAATAAATCTCTTTAAATACCCTTCATATCTGTGCTTTTGGCTTTTGTTTCATATTAATGTGGACATTTTGCGAAATATTGGTAGTCGTTTTCAGGTGATAAAATACCCGTTACTGTATAAGACCTAACTATGTCTAATCTATACATCATTGAAGGATAAATATTTAGTACAGCTATACTCGTATATATAATATTATTGAAAAATCTTTTCCCACTAATTTTGTATATTTTTTCTGACCCTTTTTGTCCTTCTATTGTTGAACTGGGGTTTTCTTTCAGAATTACAAAGTTAAGGTCTGCCTCGCTTCCCGAGTGCGCGCTGGCAGAATTTGGCGCTCTTCAGATAATTTCTTTTAAATCTATGAACTGTAAACTGAACATTACATTTTATTAATGTGGAGACTAAAACCTCGATGTTTCGTGAGTGTTTATACACGTCATGATTATTATAATATGTAAGTACTGGCTTTACTAATGTAGTTATATTTTTTCAGGGTGCCCCAACTAGGACTTGGCTGGAGTAACGTGGGAGTGTACTATTCTTCTCTGCCTACCTCTTCCGGGAGATACAGGCGTGATGTTAATTTTGTAGATGTTTTTTATTTTCGGCCTATAGACTAGGATAACATCAGGTATACGATTGCTTCCATTGATACAATTCTTTCCTTGACTAACAGGTCATACAGAGCTTTTATTTTTCCAACCATAATCAGATCATGTAAATAAGTAGTTCAATTGAATTGAATAGATCTCTGGATGAATTTTAAAATGGAATTTAAGTCACACCATATGCTTATCGCTCTCATATTCGTTTATGAAAGTTATTCGTGTTGTACTCTCCAATACTATCATTACCTTGTAATAGATGGCGCTAGTAGTACTATCAAATAGCGATTGGTTGAGATTCGCATATTAGTGACTTTTCGAGGGTCAGCCATATCTTGAAAGACTGACAATACAGACATACAATGCGAATATTGATGGACATACGTACCAAGGGAGACTGAGGTTCACCCACATTGACCATATAGGTCAAGTATGATGGTGGGAGAGTTATGCTTAAAACAGCATTCATGCTGATAGAAAGAGAGTGATGAGTGTGACGGCGAGTCCGCATGGATTGAGATATTTAGCATTTTGCTACCCTGTACGGGATTTGGAGTGATGATATATTATTAATAATAATAATTTATTTCTTTATGTGTTTACTGTGTGATAATATATACTTTGCTAATTTTCTAACATTTCATCATTATTGGCATAATTAATTTTTTACATATATAACTACATTATGTAGACATTTTTTACTATCTACGTTAAGCACGTTTTCTTTCAGTCCCTGCTTTATTGTTGTTTTATTAAAGCATTTGAGCAAGGAGGAAAATCACTCTATATAATAAGTGGTATTCTCTGGGGATGTGATTGATTTATGAAACATCTGCTCCCCTATCATTAAAATTTCATGAAGACGATAGCTCAATGGTATGATCGCATAAAACATAGGAATATCACTCAACAGTTTTCAGTGTTTGATACATTTACAATAAATACTTTTATAAGATTATAATGCAACATATACCTATCATTGTGTATGGATATTAATTAAGTATATAATTAAATAATGTGAAAAGACTGTATTTGAAATATTACATAACTATATCAATGAGAGAATTTATTATTTACAAATAGCCATAGCTTATTCAAGCAAATATATACTCCTGGATTCCAAATTTAAATTCCATACACCGGGAGAGGGAAATTTAAATGTAACAAATACGCTGTCACGCCTTGATACTGTAGTATTATGTTAAGTGCGTATATTTGTAGGTATACGTTGAATATTATTATCGTTATCGTGAACATATTTCATAGTTCAGCTGTGATTGACGTTCCTACGTTTATCTGAAACCCGTAAGCGTACAATATTTTAGCCGGCTAAAGTATAGCTGTGTTCCATATTATAAGAAGCATATAAACGCAGACTGGGGCTCGATTTCGTTAATTAGTTGAAGTGTATGTGTAGCTGCAATTAATGACTTTTTCGTTATTGTGTTGGTTGCAAAGGGGACTGCCGATCGAGATCTTCTGGGTTTTTGATTCCAATATACGCCAATGATGACATATAACCGCCGTGTACTCATTCAGTACTCTCTTTAAATAAAAAATACACCAGTTTGAAAAAGGTAAAATTATCGTCTCCGACGGATTCAAAAAAGCATTGCATAGTGACAGGGGTAAGTACGAATGACACAATCTGATCTCCTCGAGCGAAACTGATTGGTTTGCAGAAGAAATCCGTAACAATTTGTCAAGTATAATAGCTGTGCATTTTCTTTTTAAAGAAATTTCCAGAATTTTATTATTCTCCAATCCCTCCGAGCGGCTCAACCCGTCTTTCAAATTGAACGCCTATCACGCTGACTGAACTAATCAGCTTAGCTTTTTGTACTGTGAATTGGCTATCTATTTATTGAGGGTGTTTATAAGGATAAAATAAACATTAACTCGTACACAGATTTGCGCATAATTTTCTAGAATAGCGGAGCCCTCATTAATGACTTTATATATGTATATTGACTATCGTCCTTGATCAATTTAAATGGAGTTATATTGTTAACAATCTCTTAGAGCCTATTAAGAAATCTGATAACAGATTAATAATATAGATAATAAAGAGCTATTATTTTTAATCATTACGTCAACGCATGCGTATCCCTAAAGACTTTACATCACTCCACTTACTTCACAGGTATCAATATGTATGGGTATCTTATATTTGTAGCATCATTCTACGTAATCTATAGCATTTCTTATTAGTCTGGCTACAAGTTACACCAAGAACTTTTCAAATTCGACTCGTAGTTTCAGATATTAGCGCGAACAAACAAAAAGACACTTTCAGCTTGGTTATATTGGTGTAAAATACCAACCGCCGTGAATTAATTTTGATTTAAACAACAATGTTTATTTTCAATCCATTATTTATTCCACAATAATAAAAAAGTTCTAAAAAGAAGGCAATTCAGCTGTTATATAGCAAAAAAATAATATCCGTATAAATTAATATATACATACATACATACTAAGGTTCAATGAGGATTGTTCCGAGACTCGAAGTGCAGAACGTGATCAAGGAATTAGGTTGATTCGAGAACGGTTAAGGCTTTCTTAACTTTTGTCGGATGCTTAACACTTGGACGCCCTAAGTGCTTCCCTATACCTACCGAACGTTGATATGTAACGAGGCAGTCGCAAGAGGTCGAGCCAAATACTCGTAGGATATCCACACATGCTTATATTAATATTAAATTTCAATTCCATTATTTTATTGCGGAGCTTGTTTATGGTAAATACGCGGCTGTCATACTACATACATACTTTTGTCAGTTCATAATATCTTATTTCGTAACATCACGCTTGTAATCCCAAACATGTAGATAGAGCAGTGTAACGTACGTTACGTTTACGTCGCATACAATAAGAGGTGAGCCTTTTGCCATACACCGAGCACAAATTCAGACTATAAATCACTATTAGAAATTTTATCTAGAAAATCTAAGTTAGAAAAATGTAATACAACCCGATCCGGGAATTGAATTCAGGACCTCACGATCCGCATTCGCGTTTGTAAGCACTCGAACGACTAAGCAGTCCATAATAATAATTATTATATATTTCAATTTATAATACTAAATTACTTTACCTACATTATTTTTCAAACGTGTCTGTGTGTAAGTGACTCTAAAAACTGTGTTCTCTACAAACGCAATATCACTTCACTAACAACGTTTTTATTCCCCCAAAGATACATACAAAACTTCGAAATGACATTCTGAATTGTCATTTATGGGGCTTTTACGGTGCGTCGTTCGAAAACCCTAAATCGGTCTCACTGCTTTACAACGCCATTACGGATTGCCGGAAAGAGCTGATGCCAAAGAATTCCCTTGATATTGATACTAACAGTGCGGAATAAAACAATTTTGGGAAACGTATTTTATTGGCCTTAAAGGAAAAGAACTGAAAAGGCCATTATTGAAACGATTGTCGTATCAAATTGTCACTGTGTTGCTGTACACAATTTTTAATATATTTGTTTTGATTATTATCGTCTCTATGAGTCTTTTGTTCAGATAGGTCTGAGATGCATTTTAAGTTAAACGTAACAATATGCTATATGCAAAACGATTGATCGATAATATGATATATAATGATATCGGGACGTAAACGTAACTGGTGAATTGTGGGAGTGTTCTACACTCCTCTGCCTACCTCTTCGAGGATAACAGGCGTGATGTTACATACCTATAATTTCCAAAGCGGTAGGCAGAAGTTTGTATTATACTCCCAAGTTTCACCAGTTGAAGTGTCACACTACGGCGGAGTGAGCTTATTGTCATACACCGGCAGTTAATCTTGAAAACTGAAAATTCGCTTTCTTCACTGAAAATATAACATCTTAATTGTAAATTTGTATAAAAATGTTTTTTTTATGCGACAACAGAAAACATTCCAGCCTACAGATAAAAAATATTTAAATTGTTATTCATGTATTATTTATTAAATACTAAAGAAGATACACAACATTTTCATAATAATTAACGTTCCCTTGTTTCAATAAAACATCATTAACGTCTACTTAGCTATTAATAAATCTTGCACAGGACGTATGTTTTGCTCACAGCTTCGAAATACGAAAAAAAATATACCGAAATGAATTGACTATGAAGGAAGATATGTGGAGTAAATGATTTTGACACAATTCATACATTTCCCATACAATTTACACGAAGGGGCCATTCTTCCTTGACTCAGCTAAAAATATTAAACTCAAATAAATTGTACATAACGGAACGTAAAACGGAGCTTCATTTTTTTATACATCAAGACCGTTAGTTCGACTGCCTCGTTGGTCGAGTTGCAAGCGGGATTGCTGATCTAGTGGTTCTGGGTTTGAATCCCTGGTCGGCTACCATTGGAGTGTTCTAACTTAGAATTTCTAGTAGTATACCCGACTTGGACTTGGTGCCTGGCAATAGGCACATTACACATTCCATTGTGAGACGTAAACGTGACTGGTGAAACGTAAGAGTGTCACTCCTCTGCCTACCTCTTGGAGGATACATACATGATGCTATATCAAGTCCTACCGCCTTATCTCTACATGTTTTAATACATGTAACCGTAACTGGTGAAGCGTGGGAGTGCACTACATTCCTCTGTCTACATCTTCGGGGATTACAGGCGTGATGTTAGGTTTTTTAACGTTTTAGAACATATGTGCAGTTCGCTCCCATCAGTACAACCGCTTCACCTGCTTCTACCACTAAATTATTTGCTTCGCTTTAAAAAGCTTTTAGATATTTGTATTAATAAGAAATAATCAATTTCTCAACGTAACCTGTGTATAACATAACACATGTCTAACATAACCTGTGTAATAATATACCGGTCTTACCGACACAAGTGTTTTGTGTCTGTTTTCTGCGTTTGTTGTCACCGGTACGACTTTACTCGTAACCGGGAATACGTATCCTTACGATTGAACGAACTCGTTGCAATACATTGTCGATCTCTCCGAAATGACCTAATTTGATCGTTGAAAGTAGGACACGTTTGTGGTGAGTCATTTGCGTTCCTTTTCCGTAAACATGAGAATCGTAACGTTATCGTAACGTCATATACGTATGCATCAGTTTACTCAAAGTAGACTTGATCTAAAATATTAACCGCGTCATTCTAGGTTACTGTAACAGCCACTGTAGATTTCAGAAAAAGAATTTTTAATTCTCTCTGTATGAATAAAAAGCAATCTTGTTACAGTCACTGATATTACTACTTTTGCGTACACTATACCGACCTCCATTTTACTGAAATAAAACAGATTTTTTTTTACTCTTGCTCACTAAATTTAATCTATTGATGCCCGAATCCATCAGATATAGCCAGTTTGACAAACTATTAAGCCACTGCGTAGCGTATTTCGGAATAGAATGCTGGCAAAAATACTGAAATTGACGAATGAAATGAATCCGCAGAGGAAAAACAGTCTATTAGTAATGTAAATGATGAATTGAAATTTAGTGCCTAAAGTGTACCTCATGTTGTAATCACGTCTGATATTAAACAAAGATATTTTTTAACAATGATTTGTAAAAACAGATATGAATTACATATGTGCTTTATTCATCACTCTCTTCACAAATAGATAAATATAAGCTTCAAAATTGTATAATTATTCGCCAATAATACCATTAGTGGTGAACAATAAAATGAGACACACTAATTGAAATTTCAAAACAAAAATATAGTGAATGAGTTCTGTTGAATAAAAGTGAACATAAAGTAACACAAATTGAATTGGTATTTGTAGTGTATTTGAAATTAATAACGCAGACTATATTCATAGCGAACCTGATTACGAACTTCTGAAACTGAAACTAAAGAATACTCCAAAATACCCAAATAGGTATTGCTTTGAATTTAGAGCTCGAACAAACATGTCATTAATTTTCTGAAGTTTTGGTCAACAAAAGCGAGCTACTCGGAGTTCTCTCCGTACGCCGCACAGTCTATTATAACAGACAATTCTGATGAAATGCGTTTCTACGTACGATTATTGTACTAGCTCCGCGTTCGAGGGGACATTTTAGCTTGTGAAGTGATAGCGAACGTGAATACCGTACGAAACATACTGCTTTTTAAGCTATTTGTTTATTTTTGAGAAAGCAAAATTTGAAAACCTATAGACGCTAATGTCACGTCGAAGTATAAGTCGAATCGCAGTTTATTATTTAAAAAAAATAACAATACTTTTATTATAATTGTACATAAAATTAGTCTCGGGTCTTGTACAGTTCAAGTTTCAGAATTAAAACCGCTAACGCTCATGAAGTAAAATTTAGGTACTCATTAAATGAAAATGTTTTTGCGAACTTTAGCGCTTGTAGACGGCTTATTGCTTTATTTGTAACCAGAAACTGTGTCACGCGATGGCACAAATAAACACAGAATTGTACAAGTAACTTTTGAGTTCTGAACGAAATTGAGTAGCTAAAGGGATCTTTTGCGCCATAAATGTCTACGTAACATTAGGTCCTTAATCCCCGATGAGGTAGGCAGAGGGATGTAGTAAATTTCCATGTTTCACCAGTTACGTTTCCATACCAGCTCCGTGGTGAACTCATTGCCATACACCGGGCACAAATCCAAACTCCGAGTCACTACTAGAAATATAAAATACTTTTTTATATTTCTAGCTAGAATTTATAATTGACATTTGAAACGGATACTAATCCGAACTCCGGATTTGAACACAAGACCTCTCGATCTACACTCGCGCTCGCAATCATTCGACCAACGAGGCAGCCACATACATATTTACATTTAGTATATAAAAATATCGTTACTCACGTTGTTTTTGCTATAAGTACAGATTTCAACAAAACAGTCGTAGAATCCTCTTCGAGATTAGGTGCAGGTATCCGTGACCGACAGCGGCCAGTAAGACTCCTGCCTGCTCGTTTGCCACTGCCTGTCATCGCATTAAAACAAAAGAACTTAACAAGGCCACTCACAAACGTAATATACTGTGATACTATTTTTCTGCGCTAAGTATTTCACTCGTAAATAAATAAAGTGTGCAGAAAAATTTCTACCGTGTTAAAATGCAAATTAATATAAAAGTGGTTCTTATTAGAAATGCAAATGAAACTCCCCGGTCAAGAAAGAAATCTTTTGATCGTTTGCTCATTTTTGTTATGTAAATGAAACGAACGATTAATATTCAAATAGTTCATATCACGACTTAGTTATTTGGGCCATTAAGAGCAGTAACGAGTTGTGATTCTCGGAGTGACAGATGAAAGAGAAAAATATTATCAGCGTTTCCAAACTTCGGAGACTAATCGGTCAGTCCGGATAATCTTAGAAAAATGGCAGTTTTATTTTTAACTTAACACTAAGTTTACTTCGGTGGAGGCTAGTGACGAATTTTGATCAGCGCGCCTTCGCTTCGGAGAGCTAGATAACTCGATGTTTCAATGAGACTGTTATATAACTGTCATTTGAAATGTGCCGCATCTAGAATAACTTAAATACATCTCAAATTCGCATCATAGCTTCATAGTGGAGTAACCTGCTTTCTTTCTTACATTGCAAAAACGTTCGCAGCTATAGAATACAAGTGGAACTCTTCACGCGTTTATACTTTCATCACAGTTTAAAGTATCTCGAGTTACAACAAAATTGACTCAATATTAAAAACATTCAACAAAATTGCTGTTTTTAATATTCTAACGTCACGGTACGCATGATAATGGAAACGGATAACGAATATGGAAAGGAATATAAAAAAATTTGGAAGTAATATGGGAAATAAAAATAATTAAAATCACTTCCTACTAAAAATGTTACGTGGGCATTTAGATAAACATGTACATTGTGTAAGTATGTATATTGACTGTTTGCCTCAAAATATACGTATGTATAAATGTATAGGTCGTAATTTATAATATGGATATAGGTTTTACTCGACGCAGTAATAACGCTAACGGCCCAGTGGTTCAGGTTACGACCTCCCTCTAGTATGGCGTTAAATAGTTTGGTTTTACGTTGTTGGTTTACGTTGTTGTTGGTTACGTTACGTTAAAATACGTTATATGCGTTTAAAAGATTTAATATCTTTTGCGATAACTGTCCTGTAAGGCATCGTTAGTAAGATTGCATGCATTAGAATTGTAAGTATTGGTATTCTGCACGAAAAAGTTTGTTATTAAGGTTCAGCGACCTGATTTTGAATCAAGAACAAACTCTTTGTCTGGTTCTACGACATGCAGCCACATATACTGTCGTCCTTGCCGGAATTGCCAATTGAATAGTTCGAGCTTCCAGTATAGCCTTCCTCAACCCTGTGAATATCCTTTTAGGAAAATTCCTCTTACGACAGGCAAGCGATACCGTTGCTAATTTTTTGGTCCCGAGCCACTGGAACAATAAATTTATACCTAGAGTTCATATTCTAAGTGCTATTAATGCACACTATTAAAGTGCATAGTTTTTTTGTTGAGTTAAATAAACAATTTTATTTGTTGGTAGACCGACACTGCGGCCTATGGGCACGTTTTCAAACTGAACTGAGCAATCAATGGCGCGAGCAAATATTCGCACGTGACTGTTTTGATATTCGATGAAACAAATAAACTGGTTTGTATATTTTTGTTCGGCGATCTAATTGGATCTATTGAATGTATTATACAGCGTGTATTATTGTTGTGTATTGATGTGATATTGTCGTATATTAATTTTGTATCTTATTGATAAATGTCATGCTTTTAGTGTCCGCTGATAATTAATTCATGGGTGAAAAGTACATTCGCTAGCCCATAGCAGGATACTAGGGCGTTGTAAGGCTGCGCGATCCCTTACTCGCGTGACCAACGTGGTGATTATGGACAAATCCTGCAGGGGAGGCGTATGTCAAGCAGTGGGTTTTGATGGGTCGATGATGAGAATACATATGTAAGAATAATACATACATATACAAGAAAAGATAATAGATCCATTTACAATTCAAGCTTTATTAAATGAACGATTACCCATACACAAAAACCACGAAAATATATCTACAGAATTTTTGTTAGCATTCGACAAGTATTTGAGATGTGGCTTTTGTGCTTAACTGTTAATTCCTATTATACTTATACTGGTATACAAATATTTATAAAAACATTTTAAGATTGCGATCCGTTAGTCTTTCTACAATCTTCGCAAACAAGAAGCAAAGCATACTTCCTACCATCTTTGAGATACAAACCAAAGCTGTGTGCAACTCTCACATAAACTCCGTATAACAATCCGTGAGAAACATTAATATGAGAAATTGAAGGCTGGATATTCGGAAATATATTTATTTATTTATTTTTAGGTCTAGCAAAACAAAATACACAGTTTCTTAGTATATACCAATTAGAATGTTAAAATTCCTGTTCCTGCAATTACAGGTCAACACACGGCATGCTCAACTTTGTCAGGTAATAATTCAATGAGACAATAATATTTCAATATTAAAATACAAGGTTCATAAATTCAATAAGCACACTTCAATTTCTTTTGTAATAAACAATTTAAATAATACCACACAACACAGTTTGTACGTAAGAAATGTATGGCGCCCGTAACGATGTATGTACATACGAACATGACATGTAATTACATTTGAAGGGCCGACAGAGCACACTGTATATGACGCGCGATACATATGCTATGTGGCTCGTTAACCCGCTTAATGTACCCTTGATATTGACATTTGCGTAGATCCCGACTTCACACACTGTAATGGCTGTCATCATAATCCGAATGCAAGATTATTTCGAATGAAAATGATGTAAGAACACATATTAATCATCATCAGCCTATTGCAGTCCACTGCTGGACATAAATAATCTTTTCATTATTGTATACGGTGGCCCAAACCTGATTTAATAGACATTAATCAGTTTAGTGGCTGGCGGCGATTGGATGCAAAAAGCTGAAGATAGAGCTCAGTGGCGTGCTATTGGAGAAACCTACGTCCAACAGTGGACTTGAATAGGCTGATGATAATGTAGAGGGTATTATAGGACACACTAGTACCGTAGAACCGTAGAAAATATTATAGGAAACACTAAGGTCTGCATGTTTCTTAAAAATGTGTTCGAATTTCCTCATTTCGAAGTGAAGAAATAATACTATCAATTACTACATATTTATGCCTATTAACAGGTACAGGATGAAAAGGGATTTATATAAAACCTTAGGGTGTTTCTTGAATTACAAAAGGTCGCGTAGAAGACGTCAAGAAAATCGATTTTATGTGACAACATACATCTTATGTCCCTAAGAAGATCAGTGTTACTAACGATATCTCGTGTCACCCTGTCTTGCCATACCTTTATATTTCGTTATTGGCTAAAAGAAATTGTATCTACCTTCAAGTTCAGAATCGATTACCCTTGAATTGTGCAGACATACATGCCTAGTTTTCTTGTAGAAAAGCTCTAAGTATTATGAGACCTCCGTCTATTGCAGTTTAATTTTTAATCTCTTGTTTTACTCAGAGAAATATAACTTTTCGTATGTTTCCCGCGTTTACGGAACAGAGCGAATTAAATTAGTTTGCAGGCTGTCGAAATATTTTTAGGGTGTCAAATTCACTGTTTCGTCAAATACATTATTTGTACTCTTTGTTTAAGGGTGACTAAAAAGGACCTAAGATGTATTATATTAATCTACACAAACACAGTAAGTTTTAATATTATTAAAACGTACTTATTCAATTTATTGTGTGAATAAACGTAACATCACGCTTGTAATCCCCGAAGAGATAAGCAGAGGAGTAGAGTACACTCCCACTTTTCACCAGTTACGTTTACGTTCCACTATGGAATAGGTGGTGAGCCTATTGCCATGCACCGGGCACATATAGTCTCGAAACCAATATTAAAAAATTTATGTTTAGAAAAATTGTGTGAATTGTCCCTAAAATCCTTGTTTACGCCCTATTAGTTAACTTGATAAATTTCTCGGAGTGCCGAAAAATTAAATCAGTGAGGACGTGTTCGTGCTTACCATATAAAAGAAGGCGTGGGTTCAGGGAACGCTAAATGTATTGTGCGAATATTTTATTCGTGGCACGTAATAATAATGATGTTTTTCTCACTACGTAAAATACTTCGATTTGTTTTGATCTAGAACTTTAACTTTGTAACAATAACAATTGTTATTTACCATCAAAACATGAAATAATGAAACATACATGAAAACGCAAATTGCAATTCCATAGAGAGTATTAACTACCGCCGTCATCCAGGGTTGCCTATTCGTTCTATTAGGCACTAAGTACGCCCTTGCATCCCTCAGCTTAAGGTGTCTCTTAAGATTAAGTGATTAAAAAATAATAATGCTTGTTAAATATGTACTAACGGAGGAGTCACGAGTCTCAGAAATGAGCCTACGTATAATAGGAATTAATGTAAAGAGCAAGGAATTGTTATATGTAGGTAAACGCGTCGGATTTTTAAATATAGACATGTTTTTTACTCGGCCGTCAATGCCTACCCCGTAATGGGTGTGGTGTTATAATATACGAATTGGTACACTAAGTATTAAAAAATATAAAAATTAATGTGTTGTTAAAAAAGTTAATTAAAGTAATAACGGGAACAGATATAAAAATAAAAGAAAAATATATGTAGTTCTTAGATAGTAAAATGTTTAAGTGTCGCTTAAGAGATCCGCCCACTCGTTACTTGATTGAAATCCAACCGTATCCACGGTTTATATCGGCCTTGGACGCTGTTGACTTAGTTTATTATGTTCTATAGTACGAGTAACTTGCCTGATAGATTGACTACGAGTTTTTTATTTTTTTATATCGAAAGTCTGAACTATACAAAGTTCTCTCCTTTTAAATCCATAGCGACATGCATGTAACAGAGAACTTAGTGTTTTGGGTATCATGAACATACATACAAACTGTAAAATTAATAATTTAGCATGCGTACAGTTTCATCAAATTGGTTACCCAAAGATTAATATAAATTTTGCGATGGTCCATATTCTCGTATTAATAAATTTGTTCACATCCAGCGACATCTGTGCTAACTTCACGTTCATTAATACTTATAAAACTCCACACTCGTTTGTTTTTAACTTGGTTAATTATTGTGCTCTCATTAAATATTCCCATCTCATCTGCTGTAGGTATGCAATTGTTCATAAATTCCTTATTTAGTATGTTTATATTTTCGCTGTGCCAATGTAAAATTGTTAAATAAAAAAACTATTTAGGTATATACCAAAATAGTTTAATTTTTATCAGTCAATAATTTTAAGATTCATACGGCTACACCGGCCATCGACTTTATCAAGCTACGGATAGGTAATTTATCTTCTAGTCGTAAGTGGAACAAAAGTTTGTACCAACCAATTCGAAAACTTATATCTGAGAAGGGTCGCTGAACTTGCTATAATCCATGTAAGGATAATGGAAGTATCACAGTATCATTGTAACAACTTAAACTTAACACTAATGTACATGTAATACACCTTGTATTAGTTAAAATGTAACATTAGTTAATATGTAACATTAGTTGGTCAATTTTATAGGTATTACATACTCAAATTTTATAGATATTACATACTCAATTTTATGTGTGTGCAATTACGTACTTTGAAACATAGTAATTGAAGCGTATAAACATGAAAACTTGTAAATATGTAGGTACTTTAGACGTTTTCAATATTTAAAATGGACAGATAGAGCGAAAAACAAATATATTACTTAACCGAACCGCAACGGATTTTGTCGTTATGATTATAACGTATAAAAAAGTTGCATACTACGCTAATGTTATTATACTATGTCCAGTTATTTGTCATCTGGCTCGAATGGCGGCAATTTGACGCCACGAGCGCCGGGGCCCGCCAAAATGACAAATACGTCCGACCCAGTTACTGCCACTACACGCCACTGAGTGACGCAAATCATGAAACCATCATTCTTCCCTGTTTGAGCGACTTAAAAGATAAACTGCAAAAAAGTACGTGCTTATGAAATTGAAGTGCGCTTTTGAAATTGTTGGAATTACATAAATTTTCCTTTGCGAACAACACCACTTAAGGGATTTACTTTATTATTACGAACTAATGTTTTTTATTCATACAAAAGGAGATTAGCATATTGCTAATAATTCGCGTTGTTCTTTCGCATTGAATAAAAGTAGATGATTACAAGTCAAAGATTAGGATTGCTGTATTTCTAAGTCTCTTACGAGTATACTAGGTATGAAATCTCCTTATTATAATGCATTCATTTTAAGACAGAATATATCGAATATAAGAAATAATAAGAAATATAAAAAATATAAGAAGTAAATATAAGAAAGTATATATCGAAACGAGTATAAAAGATATACATAATAAAAATTCTTACATAAAATTCCAAGGGCATTGTTTACCTTCAATTTTAACTATACCACCGGAGCCCAGTTTTAACACAGCTAAGCTCCTTTTGTCAGATTATACTTCGTCTCAATATGTCCTTGTTATATGTACTTAGGATTTTTAGAGGAAGTATTAGAAATGGATGTAATGATTTTCCCCTTCTTTATCTCCGATCTCGCAGTGAAAGGAATCTAAACGCGACGGGATAATATTTTGCATGCGTAATATTTTGAAGAACAAAGAGGAAATACTATTCTCGTAGTATAGTATTTCCTCTTCAAAAATGTTCCACATTTTCAACGTTTCCGTGCCTGTGACAACATTGTCTAAGTTTCTTTGCATTTCCAATTATTTAAATTCGTTTGTTCAATAGCAACTTTCGGCAGTAAAAACTAATTACACTCACACAAGCAATAACACACTCAAAACAATTACCAGAAGTGTTATCATAAACGTTGGTTATAAATGAACTTGTGGAAGTTATGAACTAAAATTCGGACGAACATATTTCCTGCACAAAAACTTCAGCAGCGCCGTATAATTAACAACGACAAGTTCTAAAAGAAGCGATAAGCTTAATGAGAGAAACTATAGGCTACGTGTAACAAAAGTGACTTATACGGCAGATATATTACGGAATCGTAAATTCGCGTTACAACGCACAGTCACGCACGCTTCCAACTCAACATAAGGCGTGATTCACGTTCCAACGGGCCGAGAGCCCAACTTCTCAAAAATGCCTTAATTTGTCCATAACACAAAATTCTAATAACGGCAGTCAGCTTTCTTATTTGTTTCTATGTAACAGTTACGTTGTATTACTATGTATGTAAATAAAAAAACGAGCTTTAAAACACCTTATTTCATTTAATATGATCCAAGTATAATACACATCATCAACTCGGGACTAAGATTGCGACAAAAAACCCTAGTTCATACATAGTTATGTTAATACCTGCACGACATTATTTGCATTACTTAGGATATACTAAATATAGTACTAATGTGTGTCAAAATACGTAAAGATGTTTCGAAAGTCAATAAAATTCAAATCATCGTAACATCACGCTTCTAATCCCTGAAGAGGTAGGCAGAGGTGTATGGTACACTCCCACGTTTCACCTGTTAAATCAGTATTTCGAATCAGTAATCGAAATATTTTCCCTTATGAACACTGTTGGCGTATCGTCAGGTCAGGTCCCTTACGGCATAGGCAGAAAAAAACTTTTGCTAAATATGTCCATCCTTACAAGTCTAACATGTTTGTTTTACACACATAACTTTCTTCATGATTCATCATTTTCAAACATTCTGTAGAAATGTATTCGTTATGGTATTAGTTTGATAACAACAATAACGCAAGTATCTACTTATACAACAAATAAATCACAAGTTATTATAAAAGTCTAGTATTCTTATAAAATATTATTTCATTAAACTTAAACCCTGTAAACAATTGTTGCTAAACCCGTGGTCCGATATAGCGTCAATTATCCAGAAGTCGGCAGCGTACCGTATGGATCGCGTGTTCATTAATTTGTCCCGCGCCGGCCAACCGACCCAATTATACGTTCCGATAAATCTCCGCCGAGTTGTGAATGCATCGCAATAAAATTGTATTTCGTGTTAGCGGAACAAACATGGGACTCTCGATATCTCTCATCGCATACGCCTGCAGAATACGTGCTATTAAAAAGTATTGTGCGCCACAAGGACCATTCGTTCTCACTAAGAACGGGACAAATGCAAAATACAAAAGTGTCAAATGTTTATTCTTGTATTTAACAAACGTATATACTTATTTCGTAAGCGTATATACTGCCTCATTGTTTGTGTTGGTTGCAAGTGCGACTGCCGATCGGGAGGTCCTGGGTTCAAATCCCGGCTTGGCCATACTGGATTTTTCTAATTTAGAATTCCCAGTTGTATGTAGTTTATACGTAAATACTAAAATCGCGATAAGGAAATGGGGGAGTATGAAGGTAAAAATTTGAGCTCACGGGCACATTTTAATGTCAAATTAAAAAAAACAAGATTTTCGTCAAAATCATATTTTTCATACCACACTTAGGGTACACAAAAAACTTACGACCTATTCTCAGATCCACTAAATATACACAAAAAATTTCATAAATATCGGTCAAGAACTTTAGAGGAGTTGGACCACTAACACCGTGACACGACATTTTTATATATTAGATGTGAATATAAATAAAACAAGGCAATAATAAGTTTTATCACATGGGGTGGTATCATACATGAACATAATAATAATATTGAAAGCTGGAAAATATGAACAAAAGTACTGTTTAGTTTTCGTTCGGGAAACAAAAGCACTTTATATATATATAACTAATATCAAGTAAAGAGACCCTCGCAACCGCAAACAATGAGAGTCGAACGGCACACGAGAATTTGAAAATTATACTAACGACAGCTTCAAACGACATGTGAATCTGTGAATATACATAAATTTAAACCAAATGTCAGACAATATATACGGTGCTGACTATAACTGATCAAGAATCGGTTTAGATACAGTAATTAATAAGACACAGTATTTTCATTATTATAAACCATTCATTTAGTATTATATTAGTCTAAATACATCGTGTGTCATAACTGGTTTTACTTTTAATTAAAGTCGACCACGTGTCGGGGCTGAATAAAAATACATACCCCGTTCCCGTGTCGGAATATCGGAATACAGGGCTAAGGGACTAAGTCCA
>DWTO01000620.1:0-19855 GCA_018244755.1 Jemadia pseudognetus | reverse complement strand
GAGCCTATTGCCAAATATTTTCGGTTTACAGAGCTAACGTGCTTCTATATTTGTTAGTGGAACAAGACGATACACAAATAATAAGATGTATAATATGACATGCAAACAATTGTTTATTGGTTCGAGCATTATTTACCTATCATTGTGGAACGAAAATAGAAAGGCGGCAGGCAGGTAAGCCGGGAGCGGACGGACGGACGGATGGGTCCAGTAATAAGTTGGCACCGTTACTGGCTACCGCAATGCTTACCGAATCCAACCGTTGAGATTATACCAAGTCGACTGCCTTGACTGTCGATCGAGGAGGTGCTAGCTTCCAATCCCGGGTCGAACGAACACTGTCGGATTTTTCTAACATCGATTTTCTTATAGTGACACGGAGTCTGGACTTGTGTCCGGTGTATAGCAGTGAACTGACCACTTACTCCATAGTGGAACGTAAACATAGCAGTGTATTACACTCCTCTGCCTACCTCTTCGGGGATTATAGGCGTGAACTTGTTACGAGACTATACAAAAGAAACTGTTTTCTAAGTAAAACGTTTGCTTTTGTCATTCGTTCCTCACAACAATTGCAAACAGCCATTCCCAAATGCCCACACTCGACACATGATTGATGTCCACTCGCCACTTGACGTCAAAGCGTACTTTAAATTCAATTTATTCCACATTTCGCGAAAACAACACAGCTTGGGGTTTTTTTTTCTATAAATATGTAGATGTATTGTGGCGTATGGTTTCGAAACGTGCACGCTTTAAGTTTATTTTTCTCGTATTTTTGTTGTTTTTCTTTTACTTCTGTTATGTCATTGTCTATCTCTTTCGCGAGTTTCATCTGGGAAGTTTAACTTACGATTCTTCCCATTGCAGAATATCAAACTTTTTATTCGCTTTCTATTGTTCTGGTTAATAAGTATAAGTCAATGATATGTAACCTATGACTTAACTTGTCTCTCACTATATTGGATATCTTAGTGTCAGTTATGTTTGTTTGGGAGAGGTCCCTGTACAATAATAACACCAATTTGTATTTTAATGTAGCTAATATGTATTATTGTTATACAATAATTATAACATATATACCTTAACGCCAGATGCCTTAAGGCGTTGGCAGAGAGCACCGAGTGCCAAATATTTCTATACTGACAGATCCGCCGAGCTTTTTCAACATTCGTCACTCTATTCATAATATTTATTCGTATTGTGCTTGTAGTTCTAACAGACAGATATGAGGTCTGAAATTTTAGGAACATTTGTATTTTAAGTTGAAGTATTTAACGAAAACGTTCAAAAATTTATTGTCAATAATGTTGTTGCAATTTTGACTAGAATGGTCTACTAGCATCTCCTTTCAATGGTCGCTATTAATAATAATAGGCCGAAGCATACGCAAACATTGGTTAGGTACAAGATGTGTTTGTACGTGTAGATCATATCCAGTGGGCAAGGAAGTGTCCGCGCAAGTCTTGGCGCCCAGCGTCGGTCGCGCTCCGGCGCGCCCCGGCCGGACGCGCCGCACCACTATGTGCACTCGACCACAGTTCCATCGCACTGTGCCAACTTAATCGCTTCTTCGCTGATTTCTTTTTCCACAATCATTGTACAATTCAAGGTGAATATTGGACATATCTATAACAGTGAAGATCATCGTGAAGAGACGTGATACATTTCCCAAAACGTGCAAATTCTGCCAACCCGCACTTGGTTAGCATGGCAAATCCTGGCTACCGGACACCTGATAAACACGCATAATACTACATAATACTGTGCCAAAATATATCAACATTTCACTAATTTCCTCAGCTATTACATGGATTAGGTAGTTAGTATATTCGTTTATATTCGGTTCGTTTTTTATCTTTCTGTTTTTAATTGCATTGTCTATAGTAAAGTAAATCCTTAGTGTAAGTTGTACTGTTCCGCTGTTTATTCTCGAATAATTACTCTTTTGTCTTTTAATTAGCACGGTTAATTGAACTCTTACATGAGCTTCTCCAAGCTTAAACTTTTCTCTAATTGTTGGTCATTTGACTGAGTGAACTTGTTCTGTACGATGTTACAACTATGTACTTTTGATTTTATAGTACTCAGTCGGGTCACTGATGGTCTTCCCTTGAGGACCAGAGTTTGCATCTCGTTTAAATTGAAGGAAGTATTAAAATTAAGTCATTCTTTCAATTTATCTATTTAGCAAACAACTAAGTTGAACGCGAATTATCCTTATTTAATTGTGTGCCAAACAGGCAGGTGGATCAACTTGATCCCAGACCTGACCTGGTAAGTGGTCACCGGCGCCCACGGACATGTGCAACGGCAGAGGAGTAACTAACGCGCAGCCAGCATCGAACGAGAGCTCTTTGACGTCTTTTTTAAAAAGCTTCATATCATAGCGCTCCGGAAATACTTCGGAAGGACGCTCATTCCACATCTTATACGTGCGCAGCGACAATAAGCGCGGGAAGCGAATTGCAGGGACTGCGACTTAGTCAGTTGTGGGCGGAATCTTTGTACTCAGCGGGTACTGAACTACATATGGTGGATATAAGGAAGGAATACAATTAAAACTAAAATACAGTTTTTATAATAATTTTATGTTAAATACATCGTTAAACTTATTGGTAACTTTTTATCTTATCATGGACTTTGTTGTAGTATTTGTGCAGAATATCAGTATTCCGGGAATCTCACAAGTTCTGTATAATTCGAAGAGCAATACGTGGTGTTTAATGATATGAAATATATTGGGATATCTCCATATTGTCTCAAGATGGGCTTGAACGTAGCTTGTGACATGATATATGATGTGAACAGACGGCTGGTGAATTACATACATACGTAGATACTGTTGCATATTTCCATTGATATGTGTTTTACACCCAGGTGCAGAACAAGCACTTGCGGTCATCACACAAATATTTGCTGTCGGTCAGAATCGACCCCACGACCCACTACCCACGCCCCATCAGCTCGACACACTAACAACCGGACGAACGCGCCAGTGTTCCCGCGAGCACAATGAAAAATGCTCGAATGACAGCGGCGGTGCTGCAGCACGGCACTGCGGCTCTCCTTACCGCGGTCAACGGGTCGAGTTGCGCGCCGCCCGCCGCCGCCGCTCTTACGTTACACGCGGTCTTGTGTTTAACTGTTATATCATCCGTACGCGAAGGTCATTGACAGAGGTCGCACCGCACATCACACACACACACACATACATACCATTGTATTTACTCAGTTGCTCGTCGGAGCAGGCGTCATGCGCGGCCGCCGAATGTCGACGGTCGCTGCTCTGGACGGTCTACAGGATTTGTCAGTGTTGTACTTCGAACAGGTACTTAACTATCTAAGTCAGGTTGTTGTATGTATCTTTGGGTTTTATGCTGATTGAGTGATTAAATATAATTTATCATATTGGACCTACATTATCGTCATCGCCACGATAAGAATATGTATCATGTGTACGCGCGTAATAGTTTAATAATATAATATTATGTACGCGTGGTTTTGTATAATTAATTATTCAAATTGTACTGTAAATGGAAGGTTGGAAACCTATATTAGCAATTCAATACATGCATACTACACATACATAATATACGTATATAAAAGTAAATCTATGAGCGCGTACATCGACATGTGAAATGTTTGTGTTGGTACTTGGCTCGTTGGTCGTGTTTATTGCAAGCGCGACTGCCCATTGCGAGGTCCTGAATTGAAATCCCGGATCAAGCACCACTGGATTTGCTAATTTAGATTAGATTTCCTAGTTGTGGCTTATAGTCTGAAAATATGCACGGTATATGGCCTCACCACCTATTCCTAAGTAGGACGTAAACGTAATTGGTGAAACGTGGAGGTGTTTTATATTCCTCTGCTTATCTCTTCGAGGATTATAGACGTGTTCTTACGGTTTTATGTTCCAATGTTTTGTTTTTGTCTACACGCACGCGAATCGTACGTTCGGAAATCTTTTGTTGTTGGAAAACTTTTCCAGACGCCACGAGACCTTGTGCTACATGGGAACGTTGTGGAACTTATTCAGAATGTTATTTGTATTAAAAACACTCGAAATGTATATATTTAACAATGGATTTCTTTAGCATGTATTAAACGTAATTTCACGACTGTAATCTTCAAAGAGGTAGACATAGGAGTGTCCAGTACATTCCACGTCTCACCACTTACATCCAACTGTGGAATAGAGAATGAGCTAATGGGGGTGAACTAGAATATATCAATGTCGAAACTCCTGAAATGCCTCTTAATATCGTTCTGTTAGTTCATCATTGAGTTCAGACTGTAGTCTGTCACGCAGGCGGAGTGCGCGGTGACAAGACGACTACACACGCCTTAGAGAATATTAAGACGCATTCTGAGGTGTGCTGGTTTCCTCGAGGTGTTCTCCTTCGCCGTTATTGCGCGTGATATTTGATTTAGAAAAACTCATATGTTCATTTTTGTAAAAGAAAAGAAGGGAAACAGGTGGGCATTAGAAAAGGACCTCCGTAGTGGGAAACTGAATTGTAAACCATTCGTTTATATTGGGATGTCTATCATACGTAACATCGCGCCTGTTGTCCCCGAAGAGGTAGACAGATGAGTGTAGAACACTGCCACGTTTCACCAGTTACGTTTACGTCCTACTATCGAATATATCGGTGGTGAGCTTATTGTCATACATCGGGTACATATCCAGACTCCGAACCACTACTAGAAAATCTAAATTAGAAAATTTTGTAGTGTTCGACCCGGGAATCGAACCCGGGACTTCCTGATCGGCAGTCGCATTTGCAATCAATACGACCAACGAGGCAGTAATCTCAGTCAGTTAGTCAATTTAAATTAAAATAAAGTCTACAAAGTAACAGCGTCATTTTAGAAAATATTTAAATTAGGCCCTAAATGTAGGCCGAAAAACATAATTTAGATTCAAAATTTAATTTTGTCAAAATTATTATGTAAAAATTTTTAAATATTGTATTGTTTCCATATCTTCTTTTGTACATCGACTCGTATTTATTGTACTGTAATATTGTACTTCGCGCAACTCATTTGGGTTGTCCACTTTTGGTGGTCACTAATACATCACGTCACGTACACGCAGTGACCCTATTGGACGCGAACTCATGAGAGATTGCCTTTATAAATTCGTAAGCGTGTTCATTTGTATAATCACAGTTCGAACGAAGTCGATTACGCAACCTTATAACACTAAAATGTTTTATGTACGCACTTATCCGACTCAACTCAGATTCTATACCTACCATTAATATAAATTGAAAAACCAACACAAAATAAGTTTTTGTCTTATGAAAAATCTTTCTTACTCTTCCAACTCAATTCAATATATTTTTTATCCTTTTTTGTATATTGGTACATACCTCGGTCACATCAAGAATATTGCTCGTTTTCCCTTGACGAGTCCAGACGCTCCAGTAAACTATTTAAAGGAAGTATTCTTACCCTCCTTTAACTCTGGTCACTAAGTAAAGTCGGTTTTAAGATGATTGCTCATATTTTCTTAATGAATTCCCAGACAGCTGCAAACATCTATTTTTAACGAAAGCGGAAATTTCTCACCGACTATTAAATTGGGTCCAATTTAAAACAATTGACAACAGCGCCTATTTGAAAGCATTAATGGGACGCCTCAATCAGACCCCGCGGTCTTATTACCAGTCATTAAAACGATGGCTTATTGAAGTACTCGCCATTATTGAATTGGAAATTAAAGAATTACGAATGCAACTCCTTAAATATTGACTGTTCTGTATTTCGAGGAGAGGTCTGAACAGGACATCCTTTCAAAAGGTGAACGTCGATTTTAGCAATCCCAGGAGCGGACACTTTATATTGCTAATGATAAATTTTCGTAAATTACTCCATTCTACGAGCACCTTAGACGACCCTTTTATAAACCCTGTCAGTATCTTTTGAACTATATTAATACTAAACTAGCGTGAAAACCGGCCTCTGTACATTTTTTTTTCAGTATTTAACGAACAATATACATAGCTAATGTGTTAAAATTTCGGCTTTCCTTTTTCAAATAATAATTTAATGATAGATAATATTAAACGGGCCAGTCGCTACCCACTTGTGTTATTACATATTAAATAGGGAAAAAAAGGGGAGACATTTCAATTGCTGCATGTTTTTCATAAACAGTTCTCCCCTCACATTCCGACATTCTCAGAACAGCAGCGCGGCCAAAGGGAACTTAGAGCGGATTTCAGAGATTAGGCACGTCGAATGCATCTGTAGAATGGAAAAAAGCGGATCGCAGCGTGTACAAGGATGTGCATTTCAAATCTTCATTTTTGTTCTGTTTCAATGAATGTGCATATATGCGTGGATATATGCACCCGACAAGCAATTATCACGTATGGCTCTTTTAACTCAGACTAGTTTGTCTCTTTCCTTTCCTTTTGTTTCGGAGGCCAATCAAATAGATAAACTAAGTTATATATGTGTAATAATACTTTTGGTGATACAATGATAACAATCGCTAATAATTCTGATATCAGAAGTTAGTTATGTGGGTGCAAGCGCGGCTACCGTAGGAGAGGTTCTGGATTGAATCCCCGAGTCGAACCATTGGATTTTTCTAAACTGATCTCTCTAATAGTGGCTAGGAGTCTGAATTTATGCCTGGTGTATGGCAATAGACTCACCTCCTATTCCATAGTGAAATGTAAACGTAATAGGTAAGGTGGAAGTATACTATACTCATCTGTCTACCTGTTCGAGAACTATAGGCGTAATGTTACTTTGTCACTATCGTTTCGATGATATTCTTGTAATTATTATTTAGACATGATACGGACAAAGAGTGTTCAATTTAAGCAACTTTTACAAATCTTTCCTATTTTACATCAAATTAAGGGAATAGCCATGGTAACGTCGTATTTTTATAAATGTGGTTTTGTGTACGAGTATTTAAATAAAGCTCAAGGTAGTGAATAGTCGTGCCTTCAAGCCTCCGGGGTTTTTAGGACGCCTTAAGAAGTTGTCCTAAATAGCGAGTAAGGTTAAAGCAAAAACTTTTATATAATCTAAATGACAAAAAAAATATTTTTTTACGGTCTCTGTTTTCTAAAACTTCCCAGCAAAAAACTTCGTTAATGGCGGTATAAGCTTATTATAAAAAAAACTAAGTAAATATTTATGTATTTCGGCACGGACAAAGCAGCCACAATATTGTTTTCTTGTTACGACATTTCTGCAAAAATCTAATTACTAAAATCCTTAAGCCATAGAACAAAGATATAATAATCCCTAAAAATCCTAAAAATAAAATAGTATAACAATAAATACAACATCAATGTTCATTTTGCTTATTAAGGTATGTAAATGTGAAATCATCTGGTTCATTCAAAAATACTAAGAAAGCAGAGTTACAATACACCCATAAAATCAGTCCGAGACAAAATGACAACGCAAATAGAGAAAGCGAAGGTAACTGAGCAGACCAGAACACACAAGTTATTAACAGAGGCAAAAACCGAAACGCGAAACGTGATTCATTGCAGGGCAGTTTCTGAACGAGTAAAGTTTAAAATTCAAAATCAAAACGCCACGAACAATCCACCCAAAGCGTAAAACCAACCGCGACATCTGAAAGGAACCAGCGAACCGTGCGAATTTACGGGAAACTCCAGGACAAAACGCACTACGTCCTGACGAGACAAATTCCCGCTTACAGCCTGAATAATAACTGGCAGAGCCACAGCATAAAGCAACAACAACCGATGATTACAAATTGCATTGGAATTTACACCGATTGTTTTCATGTGTTGAAGAACACATATTAGTTGTTCAATTACAAGTTTATTACTAGGTGTCCAAACAATTTTATGCTTATGGACAACTTAGTGTCAGTCACCTATTTTATGACTAAAGTCGCGGTCGAACACAAGCACACGGCAACATCAGACCATTACCCTTCGCAAACATGCAAGCGTGTTGTAATCTACGGAGTGGCAGGCCGCTGTTTTGTTAGGCGTCGTAACAAAGATAGACCCCGACCCGCATTAAAATTAAATTTGTGCAGTCGGCGGAGGCGGGTCACCATTTATTCATTATTGAAGAGGAAACGAAGGCCAGATTTCGTCCATAGAGAATCTCATTTCAGTCCATATAGCACTAGATAATGTGTTTGAATTCAGTTATAATCCAATCAACAATTCTGTTGCGAAATGGAATGGAATATGAGATACTAAAAATTCAATACTGAATATAAATTACATTTTTCAATTTCCAGCTTTGACATGTCAAGTTGAGGCAAGGGACAGTGCGACGGGCCGAGAAGGGGTTATAAATTTTATATGCGGTAAGTAGACGTCTTCCTCCCGACGTGATGGTGGAAGTTCGTAAGAGAAGCGGGCTTACTCTTATCGTTTTTAATTTGAAACGATGCCAGAAAAATAAGGAGTAAGTACAAGCGGGCGTCGGTGCTACGGTGTGGGGCGATTACTTTTCTTTAGTACGGCCGCGGACCGAATTACACGGAACGGCGCCCAACGTGAGGCTCGGTATAAGTAAGCAAATTGTGAGAGAAGAGAACGTCTAGAAATTGCAAATTCAAGCGGCACCGCCATGTTTTTACTTTTTTGTTGAGCCAGAGCCCCAATTCATACACCTACACTTCCTTACCTAATTTAACGGAGTAGCCACGCGAATATAACCCTTACAGAAAGTTTTTAAAGAGTATAAAAAATTTATTTGCATTTCATAAATCTTAAGTACTTTGTTTTAGTAGCTTCCGCCTTTATAATTTGTATAAATGCTTTCGTATGTACTAGAAGTTTATTTTAAGACATTTAAATGATAAATGACTTCAAATTACGGTTTATGTAAGTACACTGGTTGATTACTATATGTCTCTCAATATAATGTGAGTAAAATAAACGATTACTGGAATACGAAAGTCACCACTATGAACAACGAAACTGTATGAAAGACTTATCACTATATCAATGAAATTGAACAAATAAATATACAAACTAAACGCAAACCGAAGCACAATTTATGCTACAATTCCATTAGATTCTGGATAAAAGCGAATGCGTACTTCGATTTGCTGAAAAAAAATGCTCCTCTATAATTTCAACGAATTCCCTGCCCAATGTGGCATTAGGCACATTTTGCGACAGAGCAATCTGGCCCGTGATTACCGAACGAAAAAACGCTAAGAGGCTCCCTTCTGCGACGTTACGTCTTAATGTAGCCACAGTATATATAATAGCAAGATATTTAGACCACGAGTGCTCCTGACTGCCATACATCAAACGAAGACATTACCACAAAACGCCTGTTAGATACCGACAGCATAAAATATTCGGAACGTTATGATATATTTGAAGGATATGGAAATCCGTGACGGCGGAGCCGGAATATGTATGCTGCGGTACGTTCATAGCGAGAAAAAAATGTTGAGATAACAATCCTAGATTTGTAATCTACAATGTCACGGAGTGCGCGTGGTTGTGTGAAATACGATGTCGGTTAAAGTAGCGTGACAATATAAAGTAGTCGAGATAGGCACTTCATATAAGTAATATAATATTTATTTTATGATTGAATATACTGATTTCAGAGCCGCGGTAGGGTGTCGCCGTAGCTGACGTTACTCCGCGGTTTCCGTACTTAATTTTATAAGGAATATTTCGTAAGTACACTTGATTTTTTTCAATTATCCGGGAAAAACATAGTTGACTGTTTGCTTCGTTTGCCTCGCAAGCGCGACCGATGGCCAAGGGGTCTTAGATTTAATTAATGATATTAATCAATTAAAACAATAAAAAACACTCTTTCAATAATAGCATAACATAAAAACAATACCAAAACTAAAATAAAAACAGGAAATCAATACATTCAAGCCATGTATTCTGTACATGATAATCCAGACATTTCTTCAACTTATCCGTAAACCGATCACAATTCGGCGATGCATTTTAGACGGTATTAAGAGCAGTGAGAGTTCGCGTTAATGAATACAGGAGAATAACTATTCGAATAATAGCAATTACCCCCAAGTGCGTTATCAACATATCGTGAAACAGTACATAGTGGTAATAAATTCAGTTGCTATTTGATGCTAGTAAAGGATTAGTAAATTACGAATAAGTGGTCACTGGACTTCTAACATTTACTCTGCCTTTAAAAAAACCTACATAAAATTGAAGGAAGTGTTAGTTCTTAACAGTTAAGCTACCGAAAAATATTTAATTCAATACTATATTACGATATTAAAAAAAACCTAATTTCACGCCTGTTATCCCGAAGAGGTAGGCAGAGAAGTGTAGAACACTCCCAATTAAGATATTAAATCGATCTAATTTGTATACGATCAGAAATAGATACAATTTAATACATCCATATAATATATATATATACATACATACATACATACATATGTGTATATATGTATGTATATATATATATATATATATATATATATATAT
The DNA here is from genome assembly GCA_018244755.1 of Jemadia pseudognetus. Classification (NCBI taxonomy): domain Eukaryota; kingdom Metazoa; phylum Arthropoda; class Insecta; order Lepidoptera; family Hesperiidae; genus Jemadia; species Jemadia pseudognetus. Next base: position 9,389 of record DWTO01000620.1, on the reverse strand, counting down.
ATATATGTACATATGTATGTATGTATGTATATATGTATGTATGTATATATGTACATATGCATATATGTATATATGTATATATATACATATATCGATTTGCCCACTTAGGCGGTGTCGCTTCTTTGCCGTCTGACACGGAAATTGCACTACGCTTATCTAACTTCGCTAGTTGGTAACTAAGTTCCTGCGTCCAACTCAGTGTAGCTACGGTAAGATCCCTACGTATTACTTATCTACAAATTGTAGCAAGACTTGCTAGGGAACGAATTTGGAATTAGCTTCAATTTCAAAAATATACGATGGACTTACTCCATTTTAACGCAACATAACATCACGCCTGTAATCCCCGTAGAGGTAAGCATAGGAGTGTAATACAGACCTGTCTAGTAGTGTGATATATTTATACTAATAAACATTGTTAACATCGTGCACGTAGAACAAGACAGTTGCTCTGAATGTAAAAAAAAGGAACGAAGCTAATAGACGACAAATAACGAAGCAGTTTTTCCAAAAGCGTACGACTAACGCACACAGCTAAGAGGGTGTGCCAGGAGCACTTCTTACCCCCCGGCGGAGGACGCAGGAAGATCCGGAAAACGTCACTTTGTCTCGCGCTTTTTGCAAACGTATAGCCGTAATACGTACTCGTATGTATGAATAAATTAGGCGACTGCGTGTGATGTCTATAGTCTTTTAGAGACAGAAACCAGGAAAACCACACTTAAATACTTATTTTGTGTCGTTTGTCCGTGCGAACGCGTTTAATGTAAATACATATATGCTTACTTATAAATGAGAGAAGTATTCACCTCTGAATTATTTAAGTTGATCTTTTACTTAGTGTGTATATTTTTTAACGTAACATTTTTTATACGCGATATCGCATATGAATACATATATGTACTGACTTACCTTAGGCCAATGTGTCATATTTGGTACACTTAGTGAATATCACAGTAGACCATAATTTGGTCCTAATGATAAGTAACTAGATTTTGCCTGGACCGATACTGAAATTTTGAATCTACTGGGGCTATTACCATATAATTATTAGGAGTAAAAAAACTATTAAAATAAATGAAAAAAAATGTACAATGTCCAGCTTTAAAAATAGCAACGAGTATCGAAATTATTGGATTTTCATATTTTTCAAACGATTATGAAAACAACCCAGCATTTTATTAACGTTTTCATCAAGGCCTATTTTATACAAACATTAGGTTATACATATATGAAAGCATAATTTGTTTGTTTAATTTTTTCAAATTCTTTCAAAATCCACGACTACCCGTACATGTTTTATATGCACAGCCGTGCACAATCGTGTTATGGAACTTTGTCCGCATTTCTTAATTTATGTGCGCTAATCATCATTAAAATTTACGAGCATATCTTCTCCTTTAATTAACGTTACATCCCCGGGGACAGGGGAACATCTCGCGAGGTTCATAAACTGAAAACTTTTTTTCTTTGTTGCCACATACACCTGCTCAATTCTTACATAACTTTGTCAAAAATAGAAACGTAACAACTTTGATAGTTTGATAACTCTTTGGTATATAAATGTACTTAGATAATAACTACGAGTACACTCATCTGCCTACCTCTTCGGGGATTACAGACGTGATGTTACGATGTTATGCAACCGGAGCCATTAGTGTGCTGTCCTGCAGAGTGCAAGGTTAAGACATCTGCTTCTCCACCTCTACGTACATTAGAGTTATTTAGAACGACGTCTTAAAAGATAATTAGAAATAGATCAAAATTTTTATTGTTTGATATATGTATTTCAAAATTAATCATGATTGGGTCAATGGTTTTGAAAATATTTGGAGAATTATAGAGTTATGAAGAGGTAAGAGATATTTAAAGATTATTTATATATCAATCGACTCCTCATTGATTTCAAAATGAGCGTACTTACTGCTTGGACACGTTGTTTACTAGCCGGCCCTTCGCGATGGTAAAAAATTGTGTAAACGTATAAATAAGAAACGAAAGATAAAATAAACGAATTAATACCGAAAGTATTAAAATTATATTACAGAAAGAATTATAATTACAAAAGTTACTATTCTTAACGCTATATCTATGTATAATCATATCATTGGATTATATGAATAAGGCCAATATTGAGAACTATGTTTTAATTATTATACTTAGAGATAAATTATTATTAGAACAAGTTATGTTTTTATTCCAGGTAGCGACTTTTAAAACCAAATTTTCCCAAAAATGTAAGAAAACGATGTTCCGATCTATGGTATTGTTTCCAAACGGAGCGCAGTTGAACAACAAAACGTTTCCGAAATGGAAACATAAAAAAGGAGAATTTAAATCTACTATAAACACACACATGCCAAGCCTAAAATATTCCATCGTTTACCCATGGACAAAGCGATGCGGAACTCCGGACAATAAATACTTGGAATCAGATCTATTTAGATTTCAATTTGATACAGTAATACACCAATATTTTATGCAGATTGTGTCGTATGGCGCTACGGGTGTACACGATATTGTACGGTTCAATGTTGTATTGCACCGCTGGTACAGGGATATGGCCTTTTGCCAGCGGCGTTCAGCTTACCTAGGCTTTAGCCATTTTATGCCACGCTTACCAGCCGTATGAGCGCGGTTTAAAAGTCGCCTTATATTAATGGCGCGATTCGGGGCTTAGAGCTCGTCCACAGTGTCTACGTGTTGTCTAACTCATGATTAAAGTCCATGCATTTAGGTCGCGCTTTTGAAAAGGTATAAAATTTTGAATCGGCAGGCGTCAGTGGATCGATTCAGTAAGCTTAGTTAAACCTTTCCGTTAAGAACGTATTATTTCTTGGTATTAAATATTAAGAAAATTACATGATCTTATAATTTATTTTTATCGTTTATTGTAAGTTGAAATCTCCTATAATAATGAATTTAATTATGATAATAATGAATATATTTAAAAGAGTAGCAAGAATTTTTCCTTCGTCTTTTTTCTCTCGGTGTATGGCACCTATATGGTGTATTAAGCTCATGAACGCAATGATTTCTATAATAATAATTATTATATTCATGAAGTGAAATGTACAGGTATAATAAAATAATTATCCATAATACTTACAATACGTGTAAAAACTTAATTAATATTTATTAACTTACTTATTAACTTAATTAATAATTATTAAGTACTTAGTGTTTTCTTTTATTTCAATATTGTGAAAGATGCCGTGCAAGACGTGTACAATACAAAGCGGCAATAAAATGCATTTATGATTTATATTCGGTTAATCATTAGTCTACGTTAGTATTGAATAAGTTATCTTAATTTTTAGGTGACGTAATAATTATTATAGCTAGTAAAGCCAGTAGTTATTTAAACAAAACAATATACGTATATATATTATAATTGTATCACAAACCTCGTTTACGTTTACAGACTTATGCCAGCGCACTTACAAACATTTCATTAACCAAAAAAAATTTAACTTCACGCTGGCAGCATGACCTAACTGAATTATAATTATATGTTAAACCGAATACAATCAACATAACAACAGCAATCCTTCATTTCTAACTGTAAATAATAATAACATTGTCACATCAATTTCACCTTTGGAAACAATACAATGGAATAGCTATCGGCACGGCACGTGGCGAATATCTCGACGTTCATATACAACGGGCTGTTTGTCAACGTCATAGCTCGAGTTGTGAACAATGCTATCAGTTAGCCATCAAACTTACAATGGGCGGGGCTGAAGTTTGCACAATAGTTGCATCAAAATCATAAGCTAAGCGGAGCAACGAGCTAGAGTTCCTTAAGCACTTTCATATCTCTGCTCTGTTTTCCTGGTAGCCCATTGAGCTCAATTTTTAAATATTTCCTTCGTAATAACTTATTACGAAAAAATTATAAAAACTTTAATTTGAGTTACATTACATTAATTATATCAGTTTTTTAATGGCTAGATCATGGTACATTACATTCGTTAGCTGTACAGTTCATTAGTTGCAGTTCCGAGTTATAAACGCTCGTACGTATTAAGTACCGATAACATTATAATTATTAATTATATAATAATTATAATATTATAAAAAAATAAAAAAAATATATTATATAATAGTGAACACGATAAAAGGAATCGATCATAAGCTACAGAAAAATTGTCTTAAGGTTTGATTTACACTATATAAAAAGAATTTTGGGACTCTTTTAAACCGACATGAAAACCTAAGTCAGATAAGGCCTAACAAAAAGTCATACATATTGATATCTAAGTGATGCTGATAATGACTTAAATCTATCAGTTTCACTGCGTGTTAATAAGTTTTCCAAGATACACGATCTATTTACATACACTCGTATGTACCTACACTGTTTTTTATATACGCGTCTTGTTTGCACCACCAGATTGATTGTGCGTGCGCCACATTAGCTATTCAGTGGCAAACAGCTCTGTCCGAATTTACATTACACGATTATGAACTTTGAGATTGTGTAGAGTTTATTCATGAACCGGAAATGTTGTGGTTAAGTCACATTTCAAAATTTAACCCCACTTCATGTTCGCTAAAATATGCACTGGGTTTTGAAGGGAGTTAGGTAACTTAGTTTATTATTTAGGTTGCTTCATATAATGCCATTAAGATATTCGAGTGTACATTGTTTGCACTGTTATATTGTATCGCGCCAGGTTTCTTACGGGATAGGCAGATACCACTGAGTTCCGAGTCCTGTCGTTACAGACTTGATAAGCTACTATTATCGCTCTCTTCATATTGTATTGCTTATATTGTTAATATTAGAATAGTCTGGGACTGACAATGCTTGTATACTTCTGTAACAAAATTAAAAATAACGTAACTTCACGACTGTAATCCCCGAAGAGGTCGGCAGAGGAATGCAGAACACTCCCACGTGTCACCGGTTACGTTTACGTCCCATTATGGAATAGGTGGTGAGCCTATCGAAAATTAAAAATAAAATGTATATTTATAATATTGCCTGCTACAGTATCCTCAGGTTAGTATAAATATTTTGTAATCAATCCACTTATTATCCATTATATTCGAGTTATTACGTATACATATTTGACAATAAAATGAGAATTTTTATTTGTATTGTATTTTTCAATTGCAGTGAAGAAGTTAGAACGGGAACAAACGTATTAGTATGATTGTCAGATTACGTAGCTAAACGAACATAACCTTTCAAATTTTATACGAAACAATCGCCATTACAATTTTGTACAAAAAATGTATACTTCAGCATGCCCTTTATAACGATAAATCACAGAATCAAGATGGAGGATCTATTTATTAGTGGGAACACGTTTCGGAACATGTTTGGACAGGGTCGTGGACAATACCACGCATGCTTGGCTGCGAGTCGCGCTAACGTTGGCACCAGGCCACGCGCCGTGTCTCAAGTTAGGAGGTATTTCGTTCTTAGCCACGACAAATGTTACATCTAATAATTACATTACGTAAACTAAATTGGAATATATTTCAGTAGTTCAGACCATGCAGCTCGTTCAGGCCATATTTTGTGTTCTTTACTGTAATTGGAGGTAACTTTATGTAATACCATTTGGATACCAAACTACAATGGAGATGCCATAGTATACATATTATCAGCTGTCTTAACTCAATTTCTCTACATTTTTCATGTACATGGTACATTTCAGTAGTCATTTGATTTGATCAAATGATGTTTTTACAACATAATACTACCTTGTTGATCGAGTGGTTATAAACGCGACTGCCGATCAAGAGGTCCAGGGTTCAAACCCCCGATCGGAGACAGTTGAAATTTTCAAACAAATTTTTTAATAGTAGCTCGGAGTCTGGATACATGCCTGAGGTATGGTAATAGGCTCATCCTCTTTTTCCTTTTCGTGAGACGTAAACGTGATGAAACGTGTACCTACACTACTCTGCTTACCTCTTCGGGGATTACTGCAGTGATGGTACGTTTATTACAGCATAAAACATCACTATATCACTTATTATGGTAACATAATTGTATCAGAACTATTTTTGGCGTACCTACTGGTATGTACGTATATCTTTGGTTCTTGCGAGGCTCCCGCATTCCTTTCTTTACAGCTTATTCCGAGTTGTTGGGCCTTCGAATAGTTTTACCAGTCAATCCTTAAGCGCTCGCTTAATTTCGCACAACTATGCATCGGTCGCAGGCATAATTGAATTTATACGAATTTAAAGTGCTGTAATGTGATGCGTGGTATTGTTATTCAAAATTCTTGCTTATTTAAAAATAATAATTATGTTTATTTTGATGCCCTTAATGCTGATAGTTATTACTGGCTAGTGAATTCTGTTTAGGAAATATTGCGTTTTTTTCAAGAAACCATTGTTCAATTATTTTAGGTGCATTCTTCTAGGATTTAAATCGTAAATTATATCTTAATATACCTACTAGCAACAAATTTAATTGCGCATTTTTTGATGAGACATAAATATTTTTGTATGTTGCGTGAATACCGGTGTGTACAATTTTTACAATGTTTCATGAAAATATCGCTGTCCATTCTTTTTGTTTTTCCAAATTGTACCTACGATTTTTTTAGAACGCCGTTTGTTTAGCGAACGCGATGATTAAAAAGTTAGAATGGCCGGTGTTGATATAACAGACACAACAAATGCGTCGGTATAAAAAGTTCCGGATCCTCTCTTTGTAAAAATCATTATATAGTTACATAGTTTACCCGTTGATCTAGTGGTTAGCGAGTATCACTACGTTGTACTGATGACTGTGTGGTACGATTACCTACCAAAAGCACTAGTTTTTATTGTCTCGGTGTAAACATATTGACACTATTATGTATATTTACATAGTTATACGCAGTTTATCAGTTACCTTGTGCTGCTATGCCGGGGCATTCGCGTGCGGGCGGAAAAAGAACACATCCTCCAACCCCATGTCGGGATATTACGCGTCGTAAGAGGGGATTACGCTGCGTTGTAGCGTAGCTTACCGAGGCGCGGCGGAATGCCCTGGCTGTCTACAAGCAGCAGAGACAGCGTGAGAAACCATGGACTGAAATCCTCATCGAATACATCCAGCATGAAGAGTATGGACAAAATGCCCTCAAGGAAACCTTGTGTCAAATTAAACAAAGCGATGATGAGACAGCCTGATTTAGGGTCAACTTGTACGTATGTGGAATTCTCTCAAGATATTATCAAATTAATTATTTTGCACCATTATTCACTTTGCGTGCATATTACGAAGACAAGTAATTGTTTTAAATAATGTTAAATAATACTGAAGAAAAAGTGTCGTCGTACAGTCTAGTCAATCACGACGTACAAGACACTCACCAGTATGTGTAAAAGTTGTGAGATAAATCCTCGAAGCAGTCCAATGCAGCTTCGTGTCAACTTATCCTGCCGACGGTAAGCTGTAAGCTCATATTTTTGCTGGAGTTTTCAGAGATGTTTTGCAAGGCGTGCCAATTGAAAATCTTTCTTCAGTTTTCCTCGATAGTGTTTTCAGGTTAAAAATTGTTTGCCATATTTTACCGTGTTTGTTAGCCATAACAAGTTCTTTAAAATGGACTTTCTCTATAGAATGCCACATTGTTCATTGTTTATAAATAAATAAATAAAAGAATGCCACATTGTTCGTGTTGGTTGCAAAAGCGACTGCCGATCGGAAGGTCCTGAGTTGTAATCCCGGGTCAGGCACTATTAGATTTTTCTAATTTATATTAAAATTTTCTAGTGGTGGCTCGCACTCTGGATATATGCCCGGTGTATGGCAATAGCCACACCACCTATTCTATAGTGGGACGTAAAAGTAACTGGTGTAAGGTGAAAATGTTCTACACTCCTGTGCCTAGCTCTTCGGGAATTACAGGCGTGATATTACGTTATCTATAGATTTACTATTATTTCTTTTATGTTGAAAATAGTAATTTACTGGTAAGATTATATTATACAGTATGTACGTGGCATAAGCATTTGGGATTTTATGGAAGCTTAAGGGTTAAACCTGAAATAAGATTTATGATACGTCAAAGATCATTTTCAGATATCTAGCTGACATTTGGGACTTAACCTGCATGCTTTGTCTTATCCGCTGAGTGAACTGTCACCATTCTTCAACATAAAAACCTCCAGTGCGAGTATTGCTTTAATATATATATATATATATATATTTAAGCTCATACATAAATAGGGCAACCCTGGAATATCCAGGTTAGGAAGTTATTCAACAAATTTAAATACTGAACATACTGAATACGTAAAAGAACTTTATTATAACAGGATGCCGGTAATTATGCATAAGAACATAGCAACATTTAACAATCTAGCAATTAACAAACGCTATAAAATTAATTATACTTGGGTACTTTATTACGCATATATATTCACCGTCACTACATACACTCACCGTCAAAGGTACAGATAGACTGATAAATAAATTTGAATATTTCAGCTACAGAAGCGACGTTGGCAGGTCTAATGGAGCGGATTATTCTGGAATCGGTTTTACGACGAAAATCGGTCTCCACGGGGGTGCCTATGATATAACACTAGCTATTAAACCTACTCGGCTTATTTAGAACTGATACATTGCATAGAATACGCTGTTCTGTCCTAATCGTGATTCTAAATCGAGCAAATCGAAGTTTTTCTATCTCAATTGTAGTTTTTTGTTATAAATAATTACAACAATCTCTTAGTTAAACAGATCATGTTATGTAATGGAATGTATGTAGGCGTATTATCATAAGTTAACTTTTTTTTCTTAGGCATTCCATAATCATGCAAAGTTAGGGTCGGTTCTCATTTCCATAGTTCTTAGTCGCACGAAATACCGTTCTTAGAAGTGAACATAAAATCCAATGGAATCACTAAGAGAATACAAATTATCTACTAAGCTGTAAAATTGGTATTCTTTGTCAAATCATTTAGTCATAGAAATCTATAGACATTTGTGTTTTAAACAGCATTAAACTCTCTGAGCTGAGGTTATATCTGAACGCATCGTATCTTAGTGTGTGCTTAACTCACCCTACAAAACGGAAGTCAACATTGCACGCGCGGATTGGGGTCTTGTCATCTTGGGGTGCATTCGACCCCGAGAAAGAGGGTTGTCGTACAATTTTTACAAATTAATTAATTTGCCTACAATCTATTTTTTTGCATTAGATAATAAATATAACATCCTTGTAGAGGGGTTTTTATTACGATGAAACCTATTTGCCGTAGCGTATCATAATATCTAAACTTTTCAATAACGAAATGGTTTTAATCCTATTTATCCTGTATTCAAACTCCTCTGTCCTACAAACTTATTCTAATCCTAATTCGAACGGGAGAAAGATAATACCTTTAAAGCCTACAGTGATCTAGAAAGCTCTTTGCGCCTA
>DWTO01000619.1:0-19865 GCA_018244755.1 Jemadia pseudognetus | reverse complement strand
TTCACTTTGCAACTTTAAATCATCTTGTAATTGTTTCATTTCCTCTTGAACCATATGACTAATATTATTACTATTGATGTTACACTTTTGTATATCATCGGAATCTACACAAGCTTTCCTTTTACTATTCGAATTACCAAGATCTATATTTAAATTATTCTGATCATTATTATTGTGTCGCATCTCATCACAGTCCATAACTTCCATTCTTGGTACATCTTCATTAGCAAGGCCCATATCAAAACTATTGTGATCATTTGATTTCTCTTGAAAATCACTTGAATAAATAACTACTTTAGCTTTTGGATCCATATTACTAAGACGCGTCGTATATACTTTTTGATCATTGATATCGTTGTTAACACCATCACAATGAATGAACTCTTTACTTTTTAGTACTTCATTAACAAGATCCGTTTTAAGATTATCTTGTTTAACACTAGTTACTCCGTGATTGAGCTTTTCTTCAATATTTTCTATTTTATCTAATTTGGGTTCAATAACACTTTCACTAACCTCAACATTGTTTATTATCCCTTGCTGTGACGGATTAGTTTTACCATTAGCGTCATTATTAATACTGTCAACTTTTCGTTTTTTTGCTTTTGCTCTCATTGTTTGCTGCATTGCATACCTAAAATAAAAAAATCCATTAATGGAAACTTAAACTGAAAAGAAATTCAATCCCTAATTTTAATTATAAATTCATTTAACTTGAAATTACTTCCTTGTCATAGGATTTTAGTATAATAGTACAAATAAATGATTATCAAAGCATATCATATCCCCATCCTTTATTTTTCTCAAATCGTTCATGATATAAACGCGTTGATGGTTAACCCATATGATACTTTTCACCAAAATATTACCTTTCAATTATTTCATTTACTTTTTTTTGTGATATACGTTTATTTTCTTCTAGTCGCAACCTCAGCTCAGGATCATCGTCAGCGGGATCTTTAACGACTTCCGTAGCCCTTACTTTGCGCAACAGATAATGATACTCCCGCCTTTGACGCCGTTTCTGAAGGCCGCGACCGCATTGTACGAATAAATGGTATGCTGTAAAATAACTAATATTATCTATTGCATGTGGCCAAATTGGTTCACAAAAGAAACATTAATAATTTAAATGGTACCTTCCGTCATGATTTGTTGTTTAGTCCACCCAAGATCATACTCATTGTTGGCCTTAGTGACACAGTTTACGACGTCCATTAAATCCGGAAAAACTGGCTCTCCATTACTTTGAATATTGCTGTTTAGGAAGCTCTCTAGCATCCTTGTGGGCTCGGGTGGATGACCATCACTGACTTGTAAACGTACCTCTTTTCGTTTTACTGATTCACTTCCAGTAAGCTGACAGAGTTCCTTGTATAATTCTACTATGGTTGACTTTAATCTACAAACATTAATTCCACTGATAAATTAATAAAACTAAATTCCATTAAATTTTATCACGCAAAAAGATTCAATTTTATATTACAGAAATAAATATTAACCTGACAGAAAACCTGACATCACACCTACAATCTCCGCAGAGGCAATAAATAAATCACCTTTTTCATATCTCACTAAAATATACACCTACAATTCAAATTAATGAATGTACGAGCCGGTCCCTTTTAACTACACAGTTACACTATAGTTTCAAAGAAAATCTTATTACTATTAAGTCAATAGTAACCAACCGGCACCCATTGCCTAACTAACACATTAAACAACACAATTTCATCCATCATCCACAATTACAATTCCACTGTTGCTCTTGTACCTCCTCTAATTGACATCACTGCACTGTTTTTGGGCCTTTTTAATCCAGCTGCATCCAGCTATTTTCTTAAAGTCATCCAAGCACCGGATAGGGCAGTGACATGTGCTCCTTCTACCGAGATGGAGCCACCAAACGATAACCTTCTTTGCCCATCGATCATTGGCCCTTCCAGAGTTATGGCCTACCCATAGCTACTACAACTCACTGAATTTGAGAGCTGTGTCGGTAATCCTGATTCTCTAATCTGATCTCTGTTGCGTACAAAATTTCTAATCATAGCTCTGCTGTCATCACTGGAAACACACATTGCTCGAATATTTTCATCTTTAAACACAAGGTATGTTGGCCATGGGAAAACAATGTTTATGAAAATATATATATGTATATACTTTGAAAGTGTAAGTTCCAGATAATAACAGTAAATCAAATGTACTCAAAAGGCTATATATATAATTTTACATCGCATATGTTACATACCTATCACTTCTTATGTACGGTGAGTTGACACTATCATCATCAACTTCCATTTCCTCCAGCTTTGTAATTTCTTTCTCATAACAAGCTATTTTACTTTCAATCATTTTAATTTTTTCTTCATCATTTGATTTACCTGGTTCAATATTCAATTGCCTAGGTACTAAAAGGCTATTATCTTCCAGTCTTTTAATTGAATTTTCTTCAGTCATAGTATCATCCAATGAATTTGTTGTGTCCGGATCAATACATATTGTCTCACAAAATGCTGAAGGAGTTGCTATAGCAGAATGTGAATTGTTCAATTTAGCTTCCTTACTAGTATTCCCTGAAACATTATTTTAATCACCTTAACAACATAATAATCATTGTAATAGATTTAAGATTAAGGGCAAATGGTGTAGAACACCAAAACAAACATCAATTACCAAGCTGTTATCATTACTCCTGTTAGTACTTTGGGCTGTTCCAACTGATTTTGTACCTTTGCGAGGTCTTTCTTCATAAGCTCCCACCAAATACAGAGATTCATGAAGAAACACCTCATATAGGTATTAAACTGGTCGGGCCTCCTATTAAACACGAGTATTATAAAACTTTTGGGATAATTCAACGAGATTGATGACATCATTTATAATGATAATAACTCAATTTAAACAATGTAATACTCATTGTATTATGTATGATTAACAGAATAGTTATTCATTTTTGCTAATATTTTTAATAAATTATAATGAATTTTCTCTGTAATAAAAAAATAATTCAAAGACTGAATTTGAATTAATAATTTTCCTTCACTTGCTAATTTGATTAACTCTCCTAATCACAAAAAAATTGTAGTGATAACAACAATTACTCCTCTTACATTCCATCATATACTTATGTATTGCAATAATATAGTCTCCATCGTATTTTCAATTAGTAAAAAAAAACGTAACATCACACCTGCTATCGCCGAAGAGGCAGGCACAGGAATGTATTACATACATATATTACACTCCCACAATTCACCAGTTACATTTATATCTCACTGTGGAATAGGTGGTGATCCTATTGCCATGTATAGGGCACATTTCCAGACTCCAAGCCACTACTAGAAAATCTAAATTAAAAAAACCTAGTAGTGCCTGACCCGGGATTTGAACCCAGGACCTCCCAATCGGCAGTCACGCATGCTACCAACACAACCAACAAGGCAGTTTTTTAAATAGTGATTTGAAAATAAATTTAAAAAACAACATGGGTATTATACTTTACCAATTTTGTCAACTTCTTGTTTTATGGTATTAATTGATTTGGCAATTGGATTGGATGAGCGTAAAAAATACCAATTACTTTTGCCATCGCTTACTCACCGTCTGTTTGCTGCATTGCATCTCTTCAGTTTACATAATAAAATACATATATAACCATGGGGACAAGTGAAACTATAATTCCTTGTTCAATAAGACCAATGAGTTTGTAGAAGTTTCATGTATCTTTTAGAGACTAAAGTTCATATACAAATGAATTTCTGCCTCTTGTGATTGCAAATCATCATCCATAAATTACTGCATGAAAGAAGTTTGGTTCACAACAGTTGGTTAGCAATGCATTTTGGGTCGTAAGATTGAAAAAATTGACTATTTCTATATTTTCAAAATGTATCCCACTCAGACCTAATATATTAGTGCACTCAACACTATGGGATGACTATTAAAGCATAGTATAAAGCAGTGTAAAATGCAGTCATGAAAAGTGATTCATTACCTTTCGATAAAGTGATAAAGGGGACTCTCTTCTTGACTTTCGATGATAGTAAAAGATCAACTAAAGTTTTTATTTGTTTAAATTTTCGACTAGGATCTGTTAATAAATTATGATTAGCCTCTTGTAAAGCTTTTTGTATCTTTTGGGAATCTCTTACTGACTTGTCTAGATCATAATAATGTCTTAACAGAACATTTTTTAAAGTGTAATACATTCCTTCAGTTTTTTCTAGGCTAAGACATTTTTTAATGAATTCCCCTAAAAGTGGATTATGTTTATGTGCTTCGAGGTGAAGGGTAGAGTAATTTTCTTTCAATTCGTATGTTACAGTCTCCAATACCTGAAGACAAATCAAAATATCAATGATTCCAATACATATTCTAGCTAAAGTAGAAAAAACCACAGTTAAGTTATATTGACCAGCCCATTAGTGCAGTGGCTAGTGAATCTGAATGTCACACCATGCAGGAGTCATGGGTTTGATTCCCACCTATATTAACAAATATTTGTGTGATGAGCACAAGTAATTGATCTCATCATCATCAGCAGCTTCTTGCAGTCCACTGCTGGACATCCCTCCTCTGAGAAGTTATGTCTATAATCCCCATGCTGGGCATGCACGTTGTGAATTGCTGAGCATAGCCTCTCTGTCACACCACCTACACTGCTGCACATAGGTGGCCAGAGTATATAGTTGTACCTGTGCAGGACGCGCCAAATCGCGATCTACCAACACCGGGCTTAATCGCCTCTTACGACACCCTGAATCCCGATATAGGGTAGGGAAATTGGCCATCAAAAATCTATATAAGATTGAAATCTATATAAGTATGATATTTATCAGCCATCTCATTACCTTACCATAACATAAGCTCTCTCGATGCTTACTTTGAGATTAGATGGCTGTGTCCATCCATATATGTCCACACAGATATCATATCTCAAGATAATATTATTAAGCTTTTGTAGAATCTAGGTATACATTAATTATAACACAAGCATAAAATTTAAAACACACGTACACAATCATCGTCTTCTGATAAATCCACAATTGTGATAATGTTAGACATGGTATAAATAAATAATTAATCACTTAAACTATTTTGATATTTTATTAAGAAGTCTCCAATAGTCATGAGAACATAAATAAAATTGAACCTTGAATAAATAATGATCGCCTAGTAGACTTGTAATTGAAATTCCTATTCTATTCTCTAAATTTCTCTATCTTGACATTTATTTCTTAAAAATACTGTTATTTACATGGATTTTCTTCATAATTCCATTGTTTTGGAATACTATTATTTGGCCATTTATCTGTGAAATAACAAAAAATTATTTGGTAAATCTAAAATGCTTTATTTTTTAATGACAATAATTAATGAATTATTATTAACACACTTTGTGATACTTCAATTAAATTTTATACATAGCACGATGAAATTTAAGGTTCAAATGGGAAAATCGGCGCTATACTAGGGATCAAGTTGGCGGACAGAATTTAAATTATTATATATTTTTTTACTATTTCAAGTGTTCCTTAGCTATTTGTCATTGTTCGATTAAAAATTATGACCATTATTAATTATCGCCATATGTCAGAGTAGCCTGCAAAACTCAAGTAGCTCCCTATCCGTCTTTGCCAGAATACTCGTATTTTCTCTAATCTGTTCCATTCAATTCTTCAGCACTGCATTATCTCAATAAACGCTTTGAACATATTTTTATTTATATGGCCTATAGCAGCGACCGTTCCCTTTGATCTAACCTGAACCTAACTCTCCGAATTTCCTACCTACTCCTGTATTTACTACAAAAAATCTTTTACCGTTTTTACTGTTTCCCTTTGGAATTCTGTACTAATACTCATACGGCTAGCTCAGTTTCTCGATTCTTTCAAGAGACAAGTTAAAGGGTCCTACAACACACTACTTTAACACCTAACTTTCGCCACCCCTCCTTTATTTCTCTCTCCGCTCTGTTGGTATTTTGTAACATTAATTCCTTATTACACCTTTCTTAAGTATGTATATGTTCTGCGTGTGTTACATCTTATATGTTACAATTTTGTACGCCTCGCCCATTTATTCCTCTTTCCTCTTCAATCGATTCTGAACTTTAGGGTGTCTAGAAGAGATCGTTTTTTAGTGATATAACCGCCTCCTGTTAATACCGTGTAATTTTCTTTTATTGTTTTCATGTACGTACGTGTCTATGTGGTGTGCAATAAAGTGTTTTAATTATAGCATTGTAATAAGTTTAAAGTTAAAAGTATAAAATGTTTTTTCTCGTTTACTAGTGAAGGGATCAACTTTTATTATGATTTTTGTTACCAACGAATTGTACATTTTTCGCTTTTCCGACTTAAAAGCGTTGTTCCGGTGATTATCTTTTATTCATTGTTAATTACAATATTGTAACGACTCAAAGAATTAGTGTATGATGACGTATGCTAGAAGATTTAAATAAATATAGCTTTGTAATAATAATTCTAACAGCAATTGATTTCTTTTCCTTATTACAGGAATAATAAAACATTTTTCAGATAAAAATATCTTTATTTAGAGAGGCCAATTCAAAACTATTGTTGAACAGAGGAAACAGATAAGACAACCATCATAGATAATTAATTATGAACCATATTGTAACATTAAAAATGGCTTATGCCTTCATAAAATAACTAATATTATATTATACTGAATCTCACGCTGTATTGCTTCACCCGAGAATGAAATGAACATTACTAGCAGTTTCTACATTGATTCCGGTAACACTAACGTCACTATTTCCAAGACATTTTAAATAGATCTGTTAATCATACTTTAACTACGTCATACAGCGAAATATCATTTACATTGTCCCAGGTGGAGCAGTACCATCACTATTACACGGAACCTTAATTTAAAATATAATTCTCTAATTTACAATAAAAAATGCAATTGCAATACATTGAGATGGATTATATTTGGGCTAACTAAAGATGTTACAAATTCAAGTATCTATGCAAAATAAACATTATAATATAATTTTAGATTAAATACAAGGAAAAAGACACATATGGAGGTATATATCCATACAAATAATGGAACATTATGTTCCTGACTGCCATTACATTACTCGTGTTAAGCTTCATGCGTCATAAAAAAGCATAAGTGACAGATACGTTACATTTGCCTCACAATTTTTTGTTTTTTTTTCTAGCAACAAATCTCAAGGCGATTGTATGATATTATTAAAGCTACACATAATGTTATGTAAATAGTTTAAATAAGGCCAGTGGCCGGCCAAATAAATGGGAGTTCATGGACAAACCTTCGCATAACGAGGGCAAAATGTGTGGAACATATCTTCTTCTTTTTGTTTAATCTAAAATCGTACTCAACAGTCACATTTTACATTACAATATGTTTTCTATACCATCCAAATAATATCTAAGACAATATGGACTACTTTTAATCAAAGCACCGTGGTGGATGCGTTTGTATCCTTACAATTATTACAACAAACATAATCACGTCTTCTTATCTACATATTTATTTGTATTTATCGCAATATTCACAATTTTTCACTTTTAAAATTATTATTCCTTCTTGAATTTGTCTAAGTCGTTGTTACTATTGACCCAAAGTCCACCTCATCTAAAATTAAAATAAATTTTATTAATAAAAATTGTATTGTGGATGGACATTCTCGCGTCTCAGATCGCGCTATGGCGCATAACCCCCCTGGGGGTGTATGCTCAGCAGTAGACTGCAATAAGCTATATGATACATTTCTTACTATATGATACATTTCTTAAAAAATATTAATCACTTCTTGGCTGTCTCTAAACTGATGTCCATTTGTAGTAACATCAAATAACCCCTTTCTAATAACGTCTTGCTATCGTTAAATCATTACGCTACAATTGTTCTATCATCTCCTCGTGGAGATAATGTCGTCATTGACAGCTGAAAGCCCAAATCGTATGGTGGTCAAGTATAAAATTTTCATAATTAGTCCAGTTAACATTAGACAGCCTAGTGTAATGTAAGTTGTTTTTAAGTTCATGACATAATATCATATCAACATAATTATGTTGACATATCAACATGTATGTATGTATAACTACTTTACTGCTTAACAATTAACAGTTCAATGGTTAAAACGAGTCAAACAATGTAAATTAGCTAAGTTTTTTTTTACTGCCTCATTGGCCGAGTTTGTTGTAAGCACTACTGCCAATCGGTAGGTTCTGGGTTACATCCTGGGTTGAGCATTATTCAATTTTTCTAATTTAGATTTTCTAGTAGTGGCTCGAAATCAGGAAATGTACCTGATGTATGGCAACAGGCTCACCACCTTTTCGATAGTGGGATGTAAACGTAACTGGTGAAACATGGGAGTGTACTGTATTCCTCTGGCTACCTCTTCGGGAATTACAGGTGTGATGTTACGTTTTTTAAATATGTTTTATGATATAACTAATTCTTTTATACAGTCATGTATGAATAGAGATGGAACACATTACTGCTGCTAAGCGGCAACAGCAACTATTGTGATGTTACAATCAAACGATTAACAAATAATCCTAACTGGTAAGTTGCAAGTAGTGATGTACCTGTCTGCGGCAGGCGGCTAGTCGGAGCGAGCCACGTGGCGGCGCTGCAGTGCCACGGCCAGGTCGTGCTGTAACGCCGCCTTCTGCCGCGCCACGTCCGCCGGCACCACGGACCGCAGCCCGTTCACTATGTCCTTCGTTTTGCCTGAAATTTCAATATAAAGCCGTTTAATATCCCAAACGAGACTTTTCATTTAAACATACTCCAATATTATTTTGGAACAACACATATATTTTTGTAGAACACTGCCTATTGTTACTGGTATGATATATAAGAAATAATAATTTGGTATTTAAATCTATCTGTGTCCGTGACTATGTACGCGTGGGAGTCAATATCAAATTTAGATCAATTTATCCTGGAATACCCAGATAAATAGTGACCAATATGTTGCCAAGTAACTTTTCTCTCATCAAGTGAAAGTTCGGTTAAAATCAGTTCAGCCATTCCAAAAAATAGCACACACAAACTGCAAAACACACACTTTCATTATATTTACATGTACTGACAAGCAGAATTGTATGCAAAAGGCAATGTTTTCATCATTAATAGTTCCTCTTTTATTAAGAAATAAAGAACTGGTTACCAAAGTAAATATCATTAAGTGTGTTCCTGATTTTGTTCTCCATATCCTCTACCATGCGACCAATGTTTGCTATGTGAGGTGTCACATCACTCACTGCTGAGTCCTGTTCGGCCTGTGAAAACACAAACATTACAATTAACTTTGCAAAATTAATACAGTCACTCTTAAACTAAATGCTAATAGAAATATGCCTAGAACGCTATAAAAATAGGTGTATTAAAAATAATTGATAAAACCAATATTTATATTGAGATCTAAAGGCAGAAACTCTCATCTATTATCTGCTTATATTTATAACATGACAACTTTAAACATGACATTTATTAGTTACGGTTTTTATAAAAAAAATGAATACATATTTAATTTTATTTGCAAACAATGACAATGGTGAAACAACAAACTACATTAACCTGTTAATATTTAAACAAATGGAAACAAATTAAATGACTAATTTATGTAACCTATAATTCACAGGTCCCATGACAATTATTACGACACAAATGCATGTTGTGAAATATATTTATTTATAAGGTTTACCAATATCTTAAAATAGCCTATCCTCAGCAGTGACAGAGTATGTGACTCTAATTAAATACCAATTTTCAGCATAATCAGTCAAGCTGTTCTATGTTTTGAGTTATAGCAGGAATTAAAATGTACCATCACACCTGTTATCACCAAAGAGGCAAGCAGAAAAGCATAGTACACTCCAACGTTTCACCAGTTACATTTACATCCCACTATCGAATAGGTGGTGAGCCTATTGTCATGCACCGGGCACAAATCCAGACTTCGAGCCACTACTAGAAAATCTAAATTAGAAAAATTCTATAGTGCCTGAGCTGGGAATCGAACCCAAGACCTCCTGATCCGCAGTCACTCTTGCAACCAACACAGCCAATGAGGCAGTCAATAGGATTTAAAAATAGACATGCAGCAATTGCATAATTGATTATTGATTTGGTTAACTATGTTAAAATAGTTAAATGTACAGAGGTAGCCCAAAGATTTATATAGCAGTATAGATCTGTATCAGTTTTTCAAATCCTACTACATATTTCACACTAAATGTTTTCTATGTACCCTTTGAGGGCTCTGGTGTGAAGATATGTATGTGTATCAAATCCTAATATGTAAATACAATTTGTATTTATATCTTGTAATGATCACTCCACCTAAATTTGTTGTGTTAATTGCTCTGTATTTAAAGTTGAGTAAGTACCACTCCTTTATATGGATATAACCATGAATATATACATCTACAGAGGATCAAGTAGCGAAGATTTTTTGCAGGACACCAAGTTATCTCTCGCATGCGGAATACTGTGACTTATACACCATAAGATAAGTACCAAATTTGTCTACATTGTGCATCGACATAATCTACATATGCAATTCGTTAAGAGCAATAATAAAGTTTAAATAAATGACAACAATCATGTCACCTGTCTAGTTAGACTTCCACCCAGATTCATGGTTCCGCTCCCTTCCTTGTTGGTCTGAAGCCACAGCATGGCGGTAGATGTCAGCTTGTAATGTGCATTGCGCCCTGAACTTTTCTCCACAACTTCTACTACATGGATGGAATCCCAACAACCTTTGATTTTCTGGGAACCATCACCAGCTTTCTTTATCAATATTACTCCTGTAATGGGTTTTTTTTTGTTATAGAATAATCATAGAAGAACAGATAATGGTAGATTTGATGAATAATATGTACACATTATTTCTTTTGCATTTATTTATTAATATAAACGAAATTAAAACACATTGTACACCTGATAGAATTAAGATTATTGTTCTAACATAATTGAATGACTACTATTCACATGAAATAAATTGAATGGATTTGAACAGCATGACCATATTAAAAATACCTTCACAGTCACCATGTTCTAGAATAAAATTAGACATTGAAATACTTATGATGACCAGCTGACAGTTTATTTTTTGCAATTAGGTATTTAAATTTGGAACTAAGACACACTTTTGAACTCAACAATAACTAATTTCCTTCCCATTATCAATATCATATTTTAGTATTTTTAAAAAGAAAACCACTTTACATCTTATGATCATATACTCAGTAGAACTAATTACTAAAAGTTTGAAATGATAATTTCTAGTCACATTACAATTGTGTAACACTACACTCACAAAATTCATTGGTTTGAAATAATGCACGACCTGGGGATCGAGCCTAGGACCTCTTGTTATGCAGTAGTCGTTGCAACCACTTGACAAACGAGGCATTTAACATGTGTCAAATTTGATATAATAGTTATCTAACCTGCAAATCCGTGATCCATATCCCACAAATAAACAGAACTGACACCTCCTTCAAAGTACATCTCTCTGTACTGGTCGAACGCGTGGTTGGCGTCTATCTCCAGTTTCCTCAACCTCTCTGAGGGCATAGACCCATCCTCCAAGGCCGGGTCGTATGTGTTTGACCACGGTGATCTGTACGAGTCGCCGTCACGGTTGTAATCGCACAGCAGGTAGTCCTTGCCGTTGCTCCGGTCCTGAGCAATCTTCAACGGCTGATCCACCGACGATAGCAAGTCCTCGCACAAACTTGGCACTAGGTCAATTAAATCTGTTAAATTTTTTTCAATCTGCTGCGGAGGCAACCTCCTCATCAGATCCAGCGCACAGTCCATCTGTTGATCTGTCTGCAAAGGGACACGGCGGATCGTAAATATAACATTTCCTAATTATTGAGAGCATTAGTCATCATAACAAATAACTGTATCGGGATACAGTTATATTAATACAGATTTATTAGATTCATAAACATTACCATGGCTTAACTATTCTCCCTTGGTTAAAAGAAATAAGATAAATATGAAAGTAACTGCCTAAAAATATAATTTAGTTCGGTTGGGTAGTAAATCCAGTAGGTAAAACTACAAAGTCGTCAGTGCAGTACACAATTGACATATAATTGCTCGTTCAGAAATTCATTTACTGACCCAATTTTGTAGTTTGTAGGTTATGTATCATTCTTCGCACAAAATCAAATAAAGTAGAATATGCTGAACATTCAAAACGTACGCAAATTTTCAAGATAAAAAAGTATGTGCTGATGGGAATAATGGTTACTAACATAATTAAATATTAATAGAGAACATTACCCGATACAGATGAAAAGAAATTTAATTTGAACTGTACATTACGGAAGCTTTACTTAGTATGAACATGTTTTAAATTGTATTTAGTTTAAAACTATGGTTCACAGTTTTTTTCAATATGTATTCCGTTATTCGTACAAAATTTTTCAACGAAAACAACTACGTCATAGTTTCAATAATTTCATTGTCTAGATTCTAGTACATTATATATCTATCCTTTTCTTTGTCAACGATACGAATAGAGTAAAACAAGGCACAGTATAGTTTCCAAACGTAACTTTAAGAGATTAAAACATGCCTTTGTAATCCACCCTGTTTCCTTTTCCTTTAAATTGTCAGTCAGTTTGTCAGTTCAATGTTGTTGTGTCAAAGTTTTGTTGATATAACTTTACAATTATAGGTATTGTGTGATATTTATATAAATTTTCTAAATGGAACAGCGAGTGTAATAGTGCAGCGAATACGTTTCTATCAATATAAAGGCTGTGCTGTTCAAACTTTTTATTGTGCTTATTCAAATGATTCATGTTATGGGAATGTTACCCATGATATTACACGTTAACGGCTATTATACGCCCCGAATCGGGAAGTAAACTACATAACTACACGGCGCAGCGCCTTACGGTGGACCGTGGTTAGCTGTAATGTTTTCATTGATGATAATTACACATTAGGTTATGCAAAGAAGCCTAACAGTGCAATCATGAAACCATAATAGTAGTGATTGGTATTACATTATCCCTAATCCTGTTGCCATGCGCTCTTCATTACTACTGCTCAAAGTTATTGTATCTAGTTTGTATTTATAGCTTAGCTTGACATATTCACAGAAAATTACTTGTAGTTAGCATTTCATGTTGGCATAATACACAAAAATTCACTGGCTATTTGCAACAGATATTGTTATCTGACTTAGCAATGTCTTAGCAGTGCTTTGTTTTACAAGTCACTTGTGTACACTACTAGTACTAATACTTGGAATGGTATTTTTTTATCATTAGTTTAGTAGATTTTTTATTTTTTTTTGTATTAGACGGCATGGCAAACAGCCGAATGGTCTACCTCATAGTAAACTGTATTGGTGTACTGATTGCTGTTATGGAACTTTATGACACTAAGTTTTAGTTGCTGTCATTAACTATTTTAAACTTTAACCTGACTTATTTGCTTTTGTAGAACTACTTATGTTAATTAGTAACCAAAGATTACATAATTTTTTTAAACATCAATTAGTATCACCAATGCCATCAGTTTTAGCTCCTTGATTTTAAGTAATTCTTATCTCTTGGATGCTTAACAAAATTTGACCAATTTACAAATATATGATAAGCATTATGTCATTTGTATCACCCAGATTTGGAGCCAGACACCGTTAATATGACATGTTTAAAAAAAGTAATTATAAAAAGCTAATACCAGTAAATTTTTTATTTACAGAATTTTGAACGCGGGGGCAGAGAAGCTTGTCATGATGCCGACTCAACTGGTACAAGACAACCATGCCAATGACGTGCGAGTGAAAACTGTGTATAGTGGTGATGTGATGATCACATACATCAATCTCAACATCACACTGGAGGAGTTCACACAAGAGATGATAGCGATATGTCGCTTCATGCCCGATCAGGTATTCATACATATTTATAATTACCATGTTACATGCAGGAAAGGTATTAATGCCTTTTACAGACTGATTGTTATTTGCAGGAGAGGTGTTTTCACCATTTACATGATGTTTGTCTAGTAAAGTGTTAACTCTTTGAGTTCAAGCCTACGACTGATAATGATTACATTGCATATTTCTTTCTGCAAGTCATAAAAGAGTTTCTGCAACTTATAACCAATCAGTCGAGATACCCTGCATGTAATGTGTTAATAGACTGCAAGACTCCTTTCATAGTTGTGTTGGTTGCAAGCACAACTGCCGACCCAGACTTTTTGGGGCCAGTAGTGGCTCGGAGTCTGGATTTGTGCCCAGGGTATGACAATGGGACTATACTCCCCTGCCTACCTCTTTGTGGACTACATGTGTGATGTTATGACTAATAGACTGCCTCGTTGGTTGTGTGGTTGCAAGCGTGACAGTATTTCTAGTGATCCTGAGTTCAAATGCAGATCACATACTATTTGATTTGATAACTAAAATAGCTAGATGAAATTTCTAAAAGTGACTTCGAGTCTGGAATTGTGTCTGATGTATGGCATTAGTTTCACACCCAATTCCTTGATGCGATGTAAACATAACTAGTGTTATGTGGGAGTGTACACTTCTCTTCCTATCTCTTTGGAGATTACAGGTGTAATGTTATGTTTATGTATGAATATCTGAACATATATATTGTTGAATTGTGTTATAAAATATATATTATGAGTAGTCTGATACGTTTTCGAGAGATGGCGCTATATGTATATATTAAGTTTGTATTTTTTTTATTAAACAACATCACATCTGTAATCCTCGAATAGGTAGGCAGAGTAGTGTAGTACCCTCCCACGTTTCACCAGTTATGTTCAAGTCCCAATATGGTATAGGTGGTGAGCCTCTTGCCATACACTAGGTACATTTCCAGACTCCGAGCTAGAACTAGAAAATGTAAATTAGAAACATCCAGTGGTGCCCTACCTGGGATTTAAACCCAGGATTTCCCGATAGGCAGTCACGCTTGCAGCCAACATGACCAACCAGGCAGTCAGTCAGGCAGTCTTTTTTATTAACTAAGGGTTATATAAACAACTGAAGTGCTTTTTTTCCAATATATGTATATCTTTAAACGAAATACCCAGTATTATTAGTAGTAGCAAAACATAACTAGGTATGAATTGCTTATAACTCAGTAATGTTTTTGAATTTAGAACATAACCAAATGAAACGCGGTTTGATTGTTTGATTTATAAATGATATTTTACAACTTTTTAATATGACTGACGACTTTCATAAACGTTTGACGGCCGAGCATCCTTCAATGCTCCATGTAATTATGAAATCTGATTCGTACACATTTATTGCACTATACAAATGACAATAAAGTTTTTATGGTAACAAATTAAGCATGGTAACAAATGAAGTGTTAATATAATTTATTATATAATTATAATTAAAATATAATTTTCTCTAAAATATAAATTTCTCTAAATATAAATTTCTCTAAATATAAATTTCTCTAAATGCAGTAACGAATGAAAGCGGGAGTGTCGCAATGACGCGCGAGGGAATCCGCAGCGGAAACCCACAGAACTGATTTATACGTCGCGTTTGGTTTGCACCGTTACTGCGCGTGTTAAATAAATCAGACGTAAAATTAGTCAAACGCTAAATTAAATTTTAATATTGTTGCGATGTTTAAATCTTCCCACCGTGCGTCATTTGGAATGCGCGTCGAATGGGTGTATATTTTTCGTATTTTTATGTTTTTCCAAATTCAATGCCATATTAATTATACATAGGTATACGTGTAAATAGGCACGACAGGTGTGCAAGAATAGAGATATTAGGCACTCTGTGCTCTCTGCCTACCCTAGGCAAGGGACCTGGCGTGAGGATATGTATGTAAATATGTATTGATATATATGTATCATCACGCCTCTGTAATCCCCGAAGAGATAGGCAGAGGTGTGTAGTACAATCCCACGTTTCATCAGTTACGTTTATGTCCCGCTATGGAATAGGTGGTGAGAATTAGAAGTGAATAATATATTTGTATATGTTTGTGTACATACATATACAATACAGACAAAAATGTTGCAGGTGTTTACAATGAAGTGGGTGGACGAGGAGGGCGATCCGTGCACCATCTCGACGCAGCTGGAGCTGGACGAGGCGCTGAGACTCTACGAGCTCAACCGAGACTCGGAGCTGACTGTTCACGGTGAGTACACCTGTCCTTTCCACAGTTTCCTTTCTCTCTCTTTCATAACCTGAAGTCATACGCAGCTGGATACTGACCGTAAATCACGTAACTGAGTCCTTAACATGGTCAGTTGGATTGAGAGTCCAAAGTACAACTTATCTGTAGGTACTTACTGCTCAAATTAGTATGAAGTAAAAAAATATACATTGAACGATCAGACAACTGAAACCGCTATAGTTTTAATCTAAATTTCGTACAAAATATAAATTTTTCTCCTTTACAGTATCAACTACTGGAAGAAAATCACCGAATTTCTGTATTTCTGATTGTTTTGTTCAAAGCCTATTTTTGTGCCTGTATGTATCTAGGATTTAAAGTAAATCTGTGGCATTTGATTCTAAACCGATTTTCGAAATTCAATTTTGACGTAGGTACATACACGTATTCGGATTTCGTATTGTTGAATGGAAAGACGGAAAATTCGCCAATGCGAGACGATGTGGACGTAAATCAATGGCGAACAAACGGATACGAAAACTTATTTAATTGAGTGGTGAAGTTTTAGGTCTTATTCAATATTCTACTCACAATAAAAAAGCAACCTGTAGTTAAATGCAAAGTAACCTTAAGTTCTAAGTTCTCTTGAATTAATAACTAATATAAGCACTAAATAAAATTACAATTTTTCGAGATGTTTAATTCCACAATTATGTATAACCCTAAGGTCGAGGTTTGGCGTTTTGCATAGTACGGAAAGTTGTGGATACGAAAATTAGAACAACGTGAATATATAACGAATAAAAAAATATATAACGTTAAATTCTTATTTATCGTATAGGTATATACATAAATTTTAAATGAGCGAAAAAATATACGGAGTACCTAAAAGTAGTGTTAAAAAATATCTTACATAAAGCAGAGACAATATTCTTCGCAAGAACAATACGAATTGCAAATAAGTGTGATAGTCCTTACTGTATACAGAGCCAAGACACAGGCGCTTTAATGAATGGCAAATTAAACCCAAAGATAGATTTTGACCCAGATATTTCGACTGAAATGGCCGGTTGGCCTTAAAGCAAAAATGAAAATGGTTGTATTGAAGTACTCATATCTTAGCATCTAAAATAATGTAGGGAAATAAGTTAATTATCATCATCGATATAAATGATCTATAATATTACGCAATCAAGGCTGGTATTATTAAGATATTTAATATTGTCGAGCAGGGAAAGGGCTTTCGATGTGAGGCAGGGAAACTATGAATTTAATATGGCAGCGCTTGAAAGTTCGGAGCGGGTGGCGCAGAATTATACTAGGATACGTTAATTATTGAGGGATTTAGTTCAGCCATTTTTGAGTCCTGTTACCAATGTATTTCCAACCTAATTGGTGATTGTACGCCAATCTTATTCTAAAATGAAATGACTTAAATGTTTAAGTCATGCATATTAATGATTCATGCTTGTCTGGCAAGTTTTCGTAAACTCTAAGGCATATATTATTTTACTTTACGCAAAATATTATTTTACCCGTGCTTGTATGAATGAATAATGCAATGGAAGGAATAATCAGATCCGACAGGGACCAATTAACAAGCGGGCGGGGCGAAAGTATTAACGATTATTAAACAAAGCAATCCCATCCCATACATGGGGACACACATTCAATTAACACAAATAGGATTTGAAATCGTCGTTCATAACGCACGGAAAGTTAATTAAAATATCCCTAATTAAGCAGCGTCGGCGACAAGCGTCGCCCAAACAAACTCCGCTCCGCGTTGGGCGCCAAAGCGCTCCGCAATGTTTGTACTTTATTAGAGCAAGTTTCTCCTTCTCTGTTTGTAGACAAGTTTGGGCTGATTCCATTTTATTTACCCTCCGTTTGGAATGCGCGCCAACTTCGACATTCGCTTCGGTAAATTCTTGTGACATGTAGGTACATAATGTGTACATCGAATTGTAATATGAGATAAAATGCATTGAGGGACTTTTTTAAATATTAATTTAGATACACATACGTAAAAAGAGAAAAGTGTATTATCTACGTAACGAATGCCAGCCAATAAGGATATGGATTTGGTTCGGGTATCGGCATGCCGGATTTACTATAGCGAAAATCTGTGATATCGGGAATACCTGTAAAATTGGGAAACAGTGTGAAAATTAGTACAATATTGGTATGACATTCGTCCGATAACTGTGGGACACGTGACACCGGAACTGCGGTTCGATAGGGTGACAATTGTAGATTTAAATGTTTCATTAATTTTATATAATGCTTGCATTCGTTTTAGAACGTACAATTATGAAGGTTGGTTGACATCTGCTGACTATTAATTTGGTAGATGTGTGTGGGTGAAGGGGGGGGTTACCTTTTTAAAATACACGCGTGACATTTAGGGGGCAGAGTTTAGGGCACATGTGATTTCTATCCACACAAATATGCCTTCGTGCGAGCTGGCATTTGAACCTTGAAATTGAAAGATAGTACTAAGCTGCTCTTCTCATGTGAATCCCAAATGCAGATTATTTTCAAAACTATCGTTCGCCAGTCTACGCTTGTTGACATTCGCCTCAGTAAATAATTAGTCAGGTTTGCTGAGATTGTTTGAGAGTTGTATTTATGTAAAGTTAACGCTCATTGCGGCGGTCAGCGATCAACTTTATCTATGCCAATAGACCAAGAGCCATGTTTACAATAGAATGGAATATCTTTATTTCCTTATATAGCATTGACACATACAGACAACAAATAATACAATTAGCGTTAACACGAAACTAGATAAACAGCAAAAACTTAATGAAGTTACCTTATATCCTATCTTATCTAAGAACATAAGTGCAAAATATAACCACGTTTGAAGATCAAGGTAAAGAGAAGTATGTAGTTAAAAATTAACGCCCCCTACTACGCCAAATACGGTTTCTAAATAGGCATAAACGGTACAAATTGAAAAATATCTTTAACAAATTTTGGCTACTTTGTGTGTTTATGAACAATTACTACGAGCATACTTAAAGGAAAAATTGTTGAACACCAATGATTTTGTGACATTGACCGTAAAGAATGAACAATTTTTTTTTTAATATCTATTTTTTTATTTATTTATTGTTGGTAACAAAGGGCGGACTTAATGCCAATTGGCATTTTCTCCCAGTCAGCCCAGGTGATGATGAAAGGTTGGGATAGGCATCTAATCCATTCAACGTGTATTTTAATAGTAAGTGCGTAATTTAATTGCATAACTTTCTTCG
The DNA here is from genome assembly GCA_018244755.1 of Jemadia pseudognetus. NCBI lineage: Eukaryota > Metazoa > Arthropoda > Insecta > Lepidoptera > Hesperiidae > Jemadia > Jemadia pseudognetus. The sequence continues at coordinate 439 of DWTO01000619.1, read as the reverse complement.
ATAATAATTGTTAAAGCAATATTTTTTCCGTGCGTTTTTATTACATATTATATTATTTTCATTGTGAACTTGACATACTATTTCAAGTATATTTCAATTCCGTAGTCAGTTAATTACTAAACCACGTCTTATGATTACAACGTCTTATAAAAACCACGTCACATAATTAGCGTTTGTATGAAAAAAATTGAATCCATTCAAATATTTCTATGATTTCGACAATATGTATATTTTATTACAGATGTTGTAAACATATCATCGCGTATCGTTGTAATGTTGGAATATATCTAATTTTTTCACTGTAACTATATTATACGACTGCATCGTTGGTCGTGTTGGTTGCAAGTGGGAGGTCCTGGGTTCAATTTCCGGGTCGGCTACCCTACTACAAATTTTTTCTAATTTAGATTTTCTAGTAGTGGCTCGGAGTCTGGATATG
>DWTO01000618.1:0-19875 GCA_018244755.1 Jemadia pseudognetus | reverse complement strand
CTTTACGCTGTACACTCAATTGTGTCGATCTGTAAAAGGTGTTATGTATTATGCGTGTTTATTATATGGTATCAAAATTTCCAAATTAATTCTCATCGTCACATCGAACGTTACAGTTTCGACAACTACTCGGCGAACGTGATGGTGGACGGCAAACCGATCAACCTGGGCCTGTGGGACACGGCCGGCCAGGAGGACTACGACAGACTGCGGCCGCTCTCCTACCCGCAGACGGACGTGTTCCTCATATGCTTCTCGCTCGTCAACCCGGCCTCCTTCGAGAACGTCCGAGCTAAGGTCACGCTCATTTTAACTATAAGGTCTTATGACAGAGGGTTGACACTCTATATTCTAAATGGCTAGTGGCATGTAAAAATGAATACTTTAGCAAACGCTTATGACATATTTAATTATCATTCTAGATTGCCTTGGAATTAGGCTACGTGCTCACACATAAAGATTAGGATGCAAAATGAACAGCTTCAACCTATTCAAAAATCAATACTCTCCCGTAATTAATACCTGCATCAAATATGTACATTAATATTTTAATAATTGACGATTAAGCTGATTTTTTGTTTTTTTTTTAATTCCAGTGGTACCCAGAAGTGCGGCATCACTGCCCGTCGACGCCCATCATTCTCGTCGGCACCAAAATCGACCTTCGCGAGGACAAGGACACGATCGAGAAGCTCAAGGACAAAAAACTCGCGCCCATCATGTACACACAGGTATCACTTAATCCGGTGGCATAACTTTTTTATATCTAAGACACAGGGGTATCAAACGCAAAACGTAACTTGGGTCGAATAAAAAATGTTTAGTTTGAAGTGGGCCGCAAAAATACAAATCGATGTTCATAGATTCCGCTCAGGGACCCCTTAGGGATCCGCATTACTATAGTAAGTAAATCAATTAGTAAATATTATTGTGGCGACAAGTATAATACAATTTTATATGCTAGTTTCGTTTCTAATCCACATTTTAATTTTATTTTTACTTTGCGTCGGATATATTGACTGGGCCGCAAATAAATGTTGATCACGGGGCCGCGACTTTGATATTCCTGTTTTAAGATATCTCTCCACGAAGCCATCGGATCCAAAGAGGGCTCGAAGTGAGTTTGTTATGGTAACTAGACAGCTGATGATGTACATATAATTATATACGAGTATGTACATAATATTTTTTTTACGCCCTGACACAACACATACTTGGTCTCATTACATAGGTATTTTATTCTGGGCGGGCATCGAACACACGACCCCGGGGGTGGTGCGTTCATTAGCAACTGCTAATGAAACTCATTCTCTTACGACTGGACCTAAAGCCCAGAGAAAGCCTTTATTTATTGATTGTCACTTGCCGCGCAGGGCCTGGGCATGGCGAAGGAGATCAAGGCGGTGAAGTACCTGGAGTGCTCGGCGCTGACGCAGAAGGGGCTGAAGGCCGTGTTCGACGAGGCCATCCGCGCCGTGCTCATCCCGCTGCAGCCGCACAAGCCCAAGCGGACGTGCCGCCTGCTCTAGGCACCCGCCGCCGCCCGCCGCGGTGCTCGCCTCTACACCTCTAGTACTTCTGCCATATTCACATTTAACTATCTGATAACACTCACTCACTCACTGCTCGTGCTTAACGGTCGCTGTGCCCGTATCTGAACACCATTAGAACCTCCCTGTTGTCACCCTGAATCTGTTCTACTCTAAGGAGCAAATCTCGATAGTTTACTCTGTCCTAGTGTGCTCGGATACTGCAACCTTCAAACTATAACAGCACTGCACAGCCATCGTTGCTGTTATAAATGAAATAGGCCCAACTTTAGTGTTCCATTCGGGCCACTTACACGAGGCTGTGACAAGGATAATAGTAGCTATGAACACTTTATAAACGTAATAGTAGATGTATTTAACAAATACATGAGTAAAAGACATTATTATATACAAAATTGTTCATTCCGTGGTAGTTTAAACACTGCCATGTGCAACTGTGTCCAATTAGATCATAGACTGTGTCAACAAATTGCAGTAATACACAACAATTTTCACTGAATGTCGACACAATAACTAGATGGCTCTTTAAAAATTGAACGATGGAACAACATATTAAAATATCAAACTGCATGAAAATAATATATTAAAGCTGATGTTTACATGTTATTTTCTCTATTGCAGGAAGCGCAGACACACATAGAAGCCAGTGTAAGCAGCAGAGCTATCAGACCTAGAGCGCACCAGAAGATCCGTCTCGATGATATTACACACGACAGTGCTGTATTAACTAATAAATGGACTGCAGTATGCATAAATAGATGTTAATTCTTAATCTTAACGCATCATTACTTGTAACGTGGCTCGGTGTGAGTGAAGTATATGTAAACGCTTTTTATATAATCTGTGGCTGACAGCTATATGACGTCTATGGCACATTCGTCATTATCTATGGATGTTTCAAATGTTTTTCTTTGGGTGCTTATTCTGCTGTATAATATTAATACATTCCTACATTTGTTACTGAAAACTGTTTTCTTTTATACATTCTAATGACACACTTTATCAGCGTTCTCGACAGGTGAAGTAATTTAAAATAAACCGAGGTAATGTTTTCTTTAACCGTGATTTCATTAGGCATGGAATTGTTAAAATTTGTGTTTTGAAAATGAAAAGAGATTATATTTTTCGAGTTTAATGTTTGCTTTTTACATTTTGTTTCTGACTGTTGTATATCATTGTAGGTATCGATAAGTACATGTGGCAGTATTTAGTAATCACGTGATTAATCTTTGTATAACTTTCGTATGTTATTATATAGTATTAAAAACAAGACATGGGTTGATAATGGGGTTATGACACCGTTTTTTAAATTTGAAGAAATTTTGAAGGCATTTGATACATTTCAGGGGCTATGTACCACCTTGAACGAAACAATGCCATGCACTGGCCATCTTCATTTTTAGATGTATAAATTTAAAAAGAGAAGACATGCAGAAGAACACGCACCATCATTTTTTAAAAAGAAAAACAATTTTACATACCACCTTCATCCACTCATGTCTTAAATTGTATGTATTATACTCTATAACTATGATATAATTTAATGCAGCAGTTTAAATGCTAAATAATTTTTTTATATAGTGTGAAAACTAAGCGATACTGTGCCCTACATTTTCACTGTAACAATATGAAGTTAAGCTGGGTTTACATCTTAAAAAGTGAAAGAATTCAAGCGATAGTCTCAACTGTCAATTTTATAAAGTTTCAAGAGGCGCTACGGACGGGGTACAGTTACTGCATTTTAACAGCAATTTTAATGAAACTACAAAGAATCGTCTGGATTTTTTTACAAGGGAAATATAATCACACCCAATATCTGTTTATAATTTCTTTTTTCCAATACAAAAACACATGACATTGCTTATAATATTGTGTGCTAATATTTTTAAAGATCAATCATAATTTAGCTATCACACTATATTATAAATTGTAACCCATTTTATATTATTGTATTAGTTAAATAGTGTACAATGCATTTCTTAGGAGGGACCGGGGAAAGGTTTATCGGGAAAGTTAGGTTTTTTAGATGCACTACTACCAATGTCCCATTTTTTAAACTAAAATTTCCATTTACATATTGTTTTCAAATGATTGTTCATCAAAATCGAATTCCTTTAAATGTAACTTTTTAAATTTGAAATTTTTAATTTTTTTGGTCATTCAAATTTTTTTTTATTGGATTACAAAGTAATGTATTATTATCATATATATATATTTTATTAAAGTGTATTAATACGCATTGTTTCAATTGCTAGTTCTCACAGAACATAGCTTGAGGCCTATGATGAGCTAAATCTGTCAGAAATCCCACTGGCCAGTAAAGACCTGCCGTTGTGAACATCAAACCATTGTGGGCCATTGCGTCTAGAGCTATTACATACATATCGATGTAATCAACCAACATGTGTTGAATCATTTGTAATAATATTCATGCTATATTTATATTGCTTTGGAGACAATTAAATGATTCAATAAGAGATATAATTTTAAGTACTTAGTAATAATAAATTTTCGATGCGTTTTGTTTTAAATTTAATTTTTATATGATTTGTGATTGTATTTAACATTGGCAACACGATTTATAGATAGAATGTGCGCAATATTAAAATCGTAACAATTTTATGCCGTTCAATGCAGTATTTTTTGTCGTATCATAACAATTTTATTACTAAAAATACATACAATACATATAAATATTATGCAATGTCCAACATTATCGCCACATTAATGACTGTCTGTATGGGAACTGTGAAATACCGCACAATTTAAGAAAAAAGTTAGCATTGTAAGTCGACCGAATCGCGATGGACGACACTCGATAGTTACGTACGCATTCACGGGGCTCCTTTTCGAATCGGTCAAATTGTAGGACTGTGGGAGGCATTTTTTTCGCTGAAAATGTGATAATGGGTTTAGGCTTTAATTGACTGTAGACACGGCCTCCGTTTTTCTATTAATTGTAACACTACTTCTGGTGTAGTTCGATTGCACTGAGGCGCGTTTTTTCTTCCAACAACCCGGCAGCAGCGCTCGCGCCGACATCTAAATCGCACGCTACGCCTTAGTACAATTGACCTACGCACGCCTAAGGATTTATTATCCGGACATTTTGTGCTGACTGTTTTATTGCTTTTTGTATGAGAATATTAGTTATTAAGGTTAATTACTGTCTAAATCCACTCCTGTCAACATAATCGTAAGATGTGTGTGCAATTGTTATGGCTTTTTTTTCCATTTCATATCGTCTCTTTCAATACATCACTCCGTTGAGGTGCCATTATGTGTTTCAGTGTTAAAAGGGAACATATCTCCCGTCCGAAAGAGAGAGACTCGATTCTTTAATCTTCTTTTTATTTCTACCTTCAGTATTTCTTACAAACGTCAAAGCATCAACAATTGCACAAAATAGATAAATAGATGTAAGATTTTAATGTATGTATTGTTCAGATGCAAATATTTAGAAGAATCAGCATGTAAATAACGATAATTTAGTATTGAATATAAATATATGTATGTAATTATATAAGCGACCGCACCGTTCACTTGGTGATGCATTATTTTTAATAACTAAAAACATTTTAGGGCCCCTTGCAAACTACGCAATGTATGTTAGTTGAAAATTTTTTGTTTACTAAAATGTTACTGTCGATTATTGATTAGTTTTTTCCGAAGTTGTATAATGTTCGACACCGGGAATGTACCTTAGTAATTGCGCCCGCCATGGCATTGAATACTTTAATTTTTTTTTGGCCGGATTGATGTGTAAAATGTTTTATTTTGTGATTTGCTGAAGCTAAAACCGGTTCGGTTTACAGATGGCTGGAATATAACTCGGAGGGAACCATTTCAATACGGCGCACGTTATACTGCAGTACTTAAGATGCGGCTTAGAAAGTGCGAAATGAAAATTGTTTTATTGGAAATTGTATGTTTACATATCTGGCTTATACTTAAGGCGTTTATAAAAGGCGAATGTTACGACTTTTTTAACAGGTTGACAGAATTTTTTTTACATGTTTCATACATTTGATTGAATTTTTTTTTGATCTTATCTTCGATTTATGGGCCTTTGTGATCCAATGTGTGAACGGGTAACTAAAGGCGTATTATCTTTGCCACAATTGCTCATTTGTCTCATACGATGTAGCATATGGATGGACATAGGGAGGTACGTTCATACAGGTGTCGACGAAATAGTACATTTTATTATAGCGGAAATTGATCGCTAGTGCGCGTCCTGCAGCGTGCGGACACGCGGGCGCGGGGTTTTATTGTTACTCATTGTTACTAGTACGAATTGTATATCCCACAGTACGAGCAGTCGTCCGCTTTCATTCGGATAATGTTTGTTCAATATCAACTTGTATAACGTTATTTTTATACAGATGAAATTGTATATGAATTGATATGCGCCGAGTGTCGTGAGTAATTAAAAGTCGTGGATAATTAGTCGAGTAATTCTTCCAAATATTGTAAAGCCTCTGAATAATTCAAAATATATTTATATTAACTGTTCAAATGATTGTTTTATTTATTTATATCGAGAAGTGTCAAACTAGCGCAGCGCTAGAAATATGTACATACATTAAGTCTTTCCTACTAAGTTATACTCACTGAACCAATCGTATTAGGCTTAATTCTAAAATCCTACTATGAATGAACCCTAATGAAATAATGACCGAAAGACTTTCAATAAAGAATAATATTAACGAAAAATATGAGTAATATGATAGCTTTGCTGTACTTAACTTTGTTATGTGCCAGCTTAAAATAAACGTGTACCTAGTATGTAAAGGACAAAGTTAACGTACCTACCACTTCAAATGAACATACGAAATGGTTTAGTTCCACGTTTCTTAGCCAGCCGGCCGAGGATCGGCACGCATAACAAAACAAAGGTGAATAGACTTTTCCTACGCTGGCCTGTCACATCATAGTAAAAAAAAAACTGCGTACGCATGCGCAAGACGCGACGCGAAATAAACCTAATATTATTAAACATACATACTCAGTATGATGATGACATATTATGATGGTTCATATTTATATAAATAGTGATAACCGATTGATCTTTTAAATGTCAACGTTACAGAATGTAATATCACGCTTGTTCAGGCGAGATATACAAATAGGTTTAATACATACATACATCTCCTCACGCCAGGTCCCTTGCGGGGTAGGCAGAGAGAATTAATATTACAATTTATTCGTTTTAAATGGAACTAAAATACGTTAGGTCAAAGTTAATATTTTTTTATAGTCACAAAAGTAAGCTTTAGTATAAAAAGGCTTTCTAATCTCTTTACATAACTCTGGGTTCATATTTGCCGGTAGTTCAAGATTCGATTACCGCAGTCACGCGTTTTATACAAAAATCGGTTCAATATATAGCGTTGTTTTTAAATATAGATGTATAACTAAGAAGGACGTAGGTGCCGAGGAACGCCAAGACTGACCTATCTAGATCACATAAAATAAGGATTTATCCGGACTCCGTGCTCTCTGCCTACCCCGCAAGGGACCTGGCGTGAGGATATGTATTTATAAATAAGAATTTGTTCATATAGAAGGTATTATGAAAAAATAACTGCAGCTGCTGATGATCACTCGTCAATTGAATTGAAGTCGGGTATTTTAAAATCGATTTATGTACCTGCTAGGAAAAATATGTTTTACTTCAAGAATACAAAAATATATTTTAGTTGTTATTCATAATATGTTGTATCATTAACAATTACATACTTTTTATAGACTTAAGTTCAACGATAACAACTATATTATAAAACCAATAGTTGTACAAGTTATATCTACATAACATAGTAAGTAGTATGGTTAGATCAAGCGTTTTAAATGCAAAGTTAATGAACAGAACTAGAACAAAGAAACAATGGAGTGTAACACTTGATCGCCAGCGCCTTTCACATAGATAAAATACGCAATACAGAATGTACGCTACCACTACCAACGTTTCCAATTCAGTCGTTAATCGTTAGTGTGGCGCTGCCAGTGAGCAGTCCACAGCGCCCGCGACGCTTTTAACGGAGCCGTGTAATTTTTTTAATATGGCAAAAGTGCTATTAAGTCAGGAGTTGCCAGACATCGAGGTTAGTAAACAATGCCAAATAAATTAAACAAAAATAAAATTCGTGCAGGTACCTAATTTTATTGATGAAGTGCAAAATAACTGTTAATAGCACCTCAAGGTTATTTATCTCTGGTCACAAGAAGGTTTTACGGCACAGGGACAACTATATTTACTAATGATAGTCGTATATATCTTATATTGTAATCGCGATCAGCTGTTGGCAATAACAAAATACGCGTAATATTCAATGTACAAAAGTTATAATTTCTCATTTCTTATTTTAATTAATGAAATGTTATTTGTGCACGTACGTCTTATCTCTACCGTTCGAGTGCAATCTAAACAAAAGAGATGGCTCTCACAGTGTTGCACATGCAACCCTTACAGTGTAATCATCTAGATTTAATACTTTGTTGTTATATAGACATTGTTTTTTACATATAGGTACGGATCAAGGTTGTTTGTCCAAATGTCATTGTGTGCGCTTTGTGCAAACATTTTTTCGATTATGCCTATTGCCTACACACTTAATTACAAGTCATATAACCAGTTCGTTAAAATACATCCGAACTAAATTCTCCTTGATTCGCTATTTCGTATAATACACCATGTATAATTTGCTCGTAAGACTTTAAAAGTTGAATTTAAAATGTAAGTTTAAGTAATGGTCAAAAACTCAATATCAGGACAGTACACTATTTGTTGAGGCTGTGCTTTTAAAAGATTGTAGGTTGTCAGTACTATGTAGTAAGAGTGTAATATATGTTGATATGTACATACATATAGTTCCCTTTATGGTGAGTGTTAGTCAGTTACATAATTATGAAATCATGTCAGTGTAGTGTAGGTACCAACATAATACGTAGATACTCATGAAATACATAAAAATAAATTTTAGTTTACATAACGTAACATCGCAATTTATTAGTGGTCAACCCGGATTTGAATCCAGGACCTAACAATCGGCAGTCACACTTGCAGCCGACACGATCAACGAGGCAGTCAATACTTAAATAATCGAGTCAGTAAAGTAAACTCCTTAAATAATTTTACAAATAATAATTTTAAAATACATCAACTTACAATGACGTAGATGAGACAAGTAAATTATTGTTCGCGATAAATTAATATATTTATGGCATGGCCGTGAACGATATGATACATTTTAATTTAACTATCTCGCCAGTGTCCGCCTTCAACTATTAGCTCCGTTTTGATAAAAACGTACGCCTTTGTCGATAAACATTGAAGATTTTTTGAACAAGGTCTGTACTGTTCTGTCGCTGTAGGTCCATTGACGTCCAAAAGTTATTTGGCGATAAAACAATCTGAGGTTAGAGTATTTGAATGTTAGTGCATACTAACTCTATTGGCCGTTATTTTTTAATAAAATGAATCTTCTGAAGTCGTCAGACCAGCGTTCTCTTCCGGGGATACCAACATAGTTTTGTTGCTAAGCAACTATAATTAATATTCTATGGAAATTCCAACTCATGATATTTGATCAATGTTACTGCGAACTACACTTCTTTAAATAATAATTATTAACTTGCCACGTAAGATTAGCGATTTCAGTGTATTCTATACTTAGGCTTAGTATTGTTATTTTTTTTATAATGTCTGCACAAACAAGAAAAAAAGTTAACATTTCGTGAATTATGAAGTACATAGTACCTATATCATATCGTGTGCTGTAATAAATAAATATATACAACAAACAAGTAAATTTAATTGTATTGAGGAACAAAAGACAACCCACTGGTGAGTAAAATTGGTAGAATAATATTTATCAATATTTTCTATTTACATTTTAGGTATACGCGTGGGTCTCGTACGAGTTTTTTTAATCAATACGTATTCAAGGTCCTTCGATACAGTTTTAGCACTATCTAATATAATGAAACAGTAATAAAGATCACGAATTACAAGGAAATGTTTTTGTTCTATTTCATTTTTTTTCCTACTTGCCTCGACAACCGCACTAATATCCAGTGTTCTGATACTTGTGACTACTGTCTTCATTTAAAAAAAAACATGGAGTGGATTAATTCAAGCTCTTAATTTTAGTTTTCATTAACAGTAGGTGTAAGTAATAATAATATCTCAATGTTTTGGCGCTTATGTTTTTAATCATATCTAAAGATAGGAATGACCTTAGACCAGATAAATACACTGATAACAAGAGTTTTTTTCTTAAAACTTCTGTGACTAAAACATATTGATATGAGTGACGTGCTTATGTTTTATCACTGATTCAACATGCAGTTTACATGGCAACATATTATTATCCTTGTAACTAATTGTTGGAGTGTGAATATTAGTGTCATAAATTCAGTATTCAGTATCGGTGTAATAAGCAATGATAGGCTAGTGTTTCGAATGCGGCATCCCACGCGGGCGGTCCTGGGTTCAAATTCTGACGTGCATCTCTTTACAAAAATATATGCGATTTAACTTTCAATATAATTTGCCACAACTGTGAAGGGAAGTATTGCGAGGAAACCTACACACCTTAAAGTTCTCCAGAGTGTTCTCTGAGGCGTATGAAGTTAGCGAATCCGCAGATATGTCTGTTGTTTATCTATCTATGTATGCACAAATATGTACATATAATGAACGGCATGACGTATGTACATATATATGATATACATATATACTAAGAACACTTAGATGTCTTCAATGAACTTCAATTGATTCTGCTCACGACGCAATGAGTCGGTAGGATGCAGTACCTACTGAATACATATTAGTATATCTGGGATACTACAAGCCATCCACAATTATAATAATTTGTATTGGGCCCAATTATTATAACCGACGTCTCTTTTCATCATATTTAGAACTCGCCAAGGGGAAACGAAACAAACGTACCTACCAAAGTTAAAACACTGGTATCCCAAAAGAACGACAGTGGTTCGCGCAAATTTCAAGCTAAATGCAATCGATCATTTATGTAATTGCGGAACGTCGGATTGAGTCCAATCATATTTTGTTACGACTGTTTACATCATGTAGGTACCTACTATCAGTGGTAATGTTTCATTTCATTTATAAATCATATTTATCAGGTTACATTCTCTCGTTTTCAGAATCTGTTGAGGTTAAACCCCACAGTAAAACCGTACACAAACTTAATCCCCTCAGCTCAGACTAAGAAGAATAAACAACATTGGAAGAGGAATGCAGACCGAAAATGTACTGTAAGTACTTACACGGTTAAGGTTATCTTAATTTATCATATTTACTTTTAAATTTTTTTTGGAAAAAAAGCAATTAGGTCAGTTTCTTAAGGTAACGTAATAACTGTAATTTTGGAATTCAGGGAAATACTTCTGTTAAACGAATAAAAAAACAAATCTCAAAAAGTAAGCTCATTATGAAGTAGATTTTGCCAATGGGATAACATAGCATTGCAGTTGTGTTTGTCGATACAGGCGTGCCCGTCGCTTGAGAGGGACTTCGACGACATCAAACACACTACGCTGTCAGAGCGAGGGGCTTTGAAAGAGGCGGCGAGATGCTTGAAATGCGCGGATGCGCCTTGCCAGAAATCATGTCCTACGCAGATTGACGTCAAGAGTTTCATCACGAGCATTGCTAACCGAGTGAGTATTATTTCTTTTGTAATTAAACCATAGCGAAAAACAATAACTTGATTATATGTTCACAGTCGCTTATGGATATTAGCAAAATCAAAAGAGTTGCCAGTGTGTCACCTACCTTGAAGGAGCTTTTAAAAGCCACGTTTGAAGCACCCCATGTTATAACGTACTGTAAATATCTACGAAGGAAACTCATTTCACAGCTTGCAAGTGCTTGGTAAAAACTTCTGTTAAAAAGTATTGTCAGAGACTGGCAACACATAGTTTCTTTGTAGTTTTGTAACGAATTTATTTCAAAGTACGCATTTGTAAATTATTATCGAACCATGAGGACTTGAGTAGACCTGAAGATAAGGTATTCGATATGTAAAATTATTAGATAATGATTGATAATGAAATTACAGAATTACTATGGTGCAGCGAAAGCGATCCTGTCGGACAACCCGCTGGGTCTGTCCTGCGGCATGGTGTGTCCTACGAGCGACCTGTGCGTGGGAGGTTGCAACCTGCACGCGAACGAAGAGGGCGCTATAAACATAGGAGGGCTGCAGCATTTTGCTGTTGATGTAAGTACCCGTTTTTTAAGCCTTTATAATCTTATGAAAGAAGCACGCCATCTATCTGCACACCCACGCATTAATGTATATATAAATATCGTTTTACAAGTAAACTCGAGATTAACGGAAAACCGAGTGTTACCTCCAGCAATGAAATAGAAGGTAATGTGACGATGATGATATTGCTGGATTTCATTCGGAAATCATTAAAAAGATTTTTGTATAGTTGTTAGGTGTATTTCCATATGCAGGTTGTAGTAACATATTTAAAAAATTGTGAATTACAGTTGAATATTCATTAGTCATATCGACACGTGAGTTAAATGCATTAAAACTGCAATTACCATTTCATTATATTTACTTTAGAAATATTATTTTCATGAGATATTCAAGAGGTTTTAAATGTAAAATTATATTTATACGTAATTAAACATTGTATATTCAGATATTTATGAAGATGGGCATACCTCAAACTTTAGATCCGAACACGAAGCCATTACCAAAAGGCGGGGACCAAAAGTTAGCTTTGATCGGAGGCGGCCCGGCTAGCATCAGTTGCGCGTGTTTCTTGGCACGTCTTGGGTACAAGGACATTACGATCTATGAGAAGGAAAAGTATTTGGGTGGATTGAGGTGAGAGCCTTAATAAATGTGTGCTTTTAATGCTCAAGTTATTTATTTGATTTTTAATTCAGCCGGTTACATGGACTCAGGTTACATACATTTACAACAACCATAGCCGTAACCCTTGTTGTAACTCACTGCTAGGAAAGACTTGGAGTGTTACTCGATCACAATGAATCAGATCAGATAGGTTGAACTGCTGGATATAGTCAAATCTGACGTCAGATGACGATGTGAACCGCTTCCAGAGCCTCTGGCGAGATATACGTTTTTTCCCTAACGGTACCGATTGTTTTACGTGCCCTTCAAACTATAGACAGGTCTATGATCGCAGTAGCTGGCCATTCAGAAATTAATCGGGCCCTTTGGCAATTAATTTTACAGATAGATAAAGATATTTAATTTTACTCTTTCAGCTCGTCCGAAATTCCTCAATACCGTCTGCCATACGACGTGGTACAATTCGAACTTGATCTGGTAAGAGACTTGGGTGTGAAAATTGTTACCGGAAGAAAACTTTCAACCAAAGATATCACTGTTGATGTAAGTTGTTACTAATTTCTTTTATTTTTAGTAATTAGAATTTATTTAGAAAAAGAGCCTCCAGACTAACCTGAATTATACCAAATCATAGATAAAACTAATTAAAATTCATTGTCACTTATATAGACATGTATTTAGTATTTACGTTTATAAATAACTTACAGGGTCTTCTCAGAGATGGTCACGCCGCTGTGTTCCTCGGCATTGGGCTCCCGGAACCTAAGACTGTCCCAATTTTCAAAGGTCTCACTCAGGAGATGGGTTTCTATACCAGCAAGGACTTCTTGCCGCGTGTGTCCAAAGGAAGTAAGAAAGGTGAATAAGCGTCATCTGGTCACTTGCGCACACATGTAAAATGTTGAATGAACTTCAGTAAGATGTAAGAAGAGTTTATCTTCTCAGTCTGCAAGGTATTGACTGCTCAGGTGTTGCGAACATTGGTAGACGGTGGTGATCGCTTAAAATACCATCATATTGGGCACCTCCCGGTTTGCTGAGCTTCGTTGATACATATTAATTATACGATATACACGCAACAACAACATATCTTTAATGAAAGAGCTATGGTTGCTATACGAGTAGGTGCTGCAATAATTTAACAGATTGACAAAAATATGACATATCGATCAGCAGAAAGAGAAATTCATTCGGCGAATATTATCAATTCGTGTGTAACTTACGATGTTATGAGCACTAAAACTATTTTAACTTTCATTTTTAAGTCAGCTAATCTGAAGTTGACTATATTACCTAACAATAGTGTTGTGTCCCAGGCTTGTGCGCTTGCAAGGCCCCGTTGCCAGAGCTGCACGGCAACGTGGTGGTGCTGGGCGCGGGCGACAGGGCGTTCGACTGCGCCACGTCGGCGCTGCGCTGCGGCGCTCGGCGAGTGTACGTGGCGTTCCGGAGGGGCTTCAGTCACATCAGGGCTGTGCCCGAGGAGGTACGACTATTTAGAATTAAATTTGATATCTGTTGATTGAATATTAGAATGTCTTCAGTGGTATCTAGTAACAATTTCCATTTTTTTTCAATGATTTTACGGACTACTTTCCGACTGGGAAATTGCTTGCTACTGCTCAGATTTTATATAGTATGTATATACATTTTGTTTTTCAGGTAGACTTAGCGAAAGAAGAGAAATGCGAATTTGTGCCTTTCATGTCTCCACGAGAAGTCATCGTAAAAGATGGCAAGGTTCGTTCCTTTTAGGATTTTAAAAGTAACGATTTATTATTTATTTCCTTTTGTATATTATCCTTCTTAATAACTAATATTTAGGTAATTATATTTCACGAGAATTAATCACATATATACTTATTTAGTTTACTGCTTGCACATATGTATTTATTAAGGTCACTTTGCGTTTGTTGAAAATTCGCAGTAGATAAATTAATATCACAATTTAATAATATGTTCATTATAAATTATCAATGATACTATCGTCCTCAATATATCCAAATATCAAATCTCGGCAAAACAAAAATAAATCCAAAAACCAAGAGTACAATATCGAAATAAACCTTTGGTAATGAAAATAGTTCACAGCCGCACAGTATTTAATGGTTTTGACACATTTCGTTTTTAAATTTTGCTTCGTATTACATTTGTAACCGTTTTCAGATATCAGCTATACGGATGTGTCGCACGGAGCAGCTGGAAGACGGCGAATGGGTCGAAGATCCGGACCAAGTACTCCAGCTTAAAGCGAACTTCATCATTTCTGCTTTTGGATCTGGGTTATATGATACTGAAGGTATTACAATTATTGACAATACATTGGTATTAAAAATAAAAACATACATTCATACAACAGGAAATGTACAGGTCATTTATTCTGTACAGTGAATGGTCTGTAACTCAATTAAAATATAACGAGTACAATGTTGAAGAACACGTCTGGACAATACATACGCATTTTTGGAACTCAACAAAAATTCACAAGACCGTATTAATAGACCGTCTCATGCAGGTTCACGTTTTCTTTCATTATTTTTACAATTTCCAATGTTTAGTTAGTTTCTTTTTTATTTACTTCAATACAATCGTAGTGACAGAGGCGATGTCGGGGGTGAAGCTGGACCGCTGGGGTCTGCCCGAGGCGGACCGCGCCACCATGCAGAGCGTCAGCCGCGCGCAAGTGTTCGTGGGCGGCGACCTGGCGGGCGTCGCGGAGACCACCGTGGAATCGGTCAACGATGGAAAGGCTGCAGCTTGGCACATGCACTGTTACCTACAGGTAACTTCTATGAGATTTATTTATAAATAAAAACAATAGATATAGTAACACTAACCTATAACAGTTTGTCAAACAGAGAACACAATGAAATCCGTCATTAAAATGTACATTCTCGTATTTAGTTATTAATGTCATGAGTACGATTTATGTCCTAGACAAGAAAATTTACATCTGATTCATTTTAGATGATTAATATTTAATAAAGCTATATATTACGTTGTGCCCTGATAGCGCAACTCCAATCTTAATGAATTACTATACTACTAGAGATTCCATCATTGAAACACAGTATGTATTCTCATTTTGAAATTTAGACCACAAAGACAATATTTCATTTTTTCTATTAATTTGATTAATAATTAATAAGCTAGTTGGCACTCGGTGCTCTCTGCCTACCCCGCAAAGGACCTGGCGTGAGGATATGTATGTATATAATTAATAAGCATGTAACATGTAGCATGTAACAAAATAATTCTATACTCGACTCTTTTCCAGGGCATCCCCCACGACTCCCCGGCGGAGCTGCCGAAGTTCCACTGTCCGATCGACGAGGTGGACCTGTCCGTGGAGGTGTGCGGCGTCAGGTTCGAGAACCCGTTCGGGCTGGCCAGCGCGCCGCCCACCACCAGCGCGCCCATGGTCCGGAGAGCCTTCCAGCAGGGCTGGGGCTTCGCGGTCACCAAGACGTTCGGCTTGAACAAGGTTTGCACACGCACGTCACGCCTGTACTGTCCGAAGAGGTAGGCAGAGGAGTGTAGTTCACTCCCACATTTCACCAGTTACGTTTACGTCCCACTATGTTATAGATGGTGAGGCGACTGAAATGTATAGTTTGTGAGACTCCAATGATGAGATTTATTATTACAAAGACCTTTGAGCGGTATAATGTATGACATGGACTACATTATACCAGAAACATATTACAATAATGCGACTTTTCGTAGGACACTCTGTGTTTTTAACTTTTTACTTTTTACCAATAATACTCATATGATCAAATTACATACTTATATCTACACTGCAAACTTACATATCTTCACCCCAAGTCCCTTACAGGGTAGGTAGAAAACACCGAGTCCCAAATATCTCTATCCTGCCGCTTTGCCGCTTTTTCTACATTCATCACTCTCTAGTTAAGTATATATTTATTAATTTGACAGGATCTGGTAACCAACGTATCGCCGCGGATAGTGCGCGGGGTGACCTCCGGCGAGAACTACGGGCCCGGGCAGGGCTCCTTCTTGAATATTGAGCTGATATCAGAAAAGTGCGAAGAGTATTGGTATCAAAGTATCAAGGAATTGAAGCGGGATTTTCCTACTAAAGTGAGTATAATGTTGACAACTGTTTGGACCAATACAACGAAGAAAGTTCACAATGCGCCCCGATCTCCTCGTATATATTATTCGATGTATCGGCGACTGGGTACAATAAGCCTTTTGATCTATGTGAAATTAGCTACATATATATTGGCTATTCTTTTGGTAATTATGTATCATTGCAGGTCGTAATCGCGTCAATAATGTGTTCGTACAACGAAGCGGACTGGGTCGAACTGGCGCGGAAGGCGGAGGCGAGCGGCGCCGATGCCTTGGAGCTAAACCTGTCGTGCCCGCACGGCATGGGCGAGTCCGGCATGGGGCTGGCTTGTGGACAGGTGTATTTGTACGTCTATAAAATGTGGGGATCGCGGAGCGCAGCTTCACGCACCGCCCGCGCTACTGCATGCAGCTGTGCCTACGGAGACCGCGTCATATTACGGTCTACCATCGCCAGGTTTAGTCGCCTCTTACGGCACATATTGTTACTCCGCCCCGACACCGATCAAGGCCGAGTGGGCTTACGAGCATAACAATCAGGGGGGCCTATGTCCAACAGTGGACTGCAATAGGTTGATGATAATGATTATAAAACGTTATTTACTTTTCCTGCAAAACGGATAACAGTGGGTGAATTTGTTACAATTTTTTTTTCTTCTAGGATCCCGTGCTGGTGAAAGGAATATCCCAGTGGGTCCGAAAGGCGGTCAAAATACCATTCTTTGTGAAACTGACTCCGAACATCACTGACATCGTCAGCATCGCCGTTGCGGCTCATGAAGGTTGAATTGTTTTATTTATAGCTTTTTTTCAATGTACAATAGTTAGTAATTGGAAGACATGTCAGAAAATTAGTCTAAGTCAGTCGAAGCTAAAACTAGTGAACGTCAGGTGGCGCCAGCGGAGTGTCCGCGATCAACACGGTGTCTGGACTGATGACTGTTAAAGCTGATGCCACTCCTTGGCCTGCAGTCGGTAAGTTACCAGAAACAATGTATTTGCTATTTATTTCTTCAATTTGATTTTGACGCACAAAGTATTCTAACGAACCAATTTTGAATAAATGACATTTGAATTGAATTGAAGTCTAAAACAGCACTTGAATACCATGTGAGATATTTACGTTCTGTAACTATCTTACATAATATTATGTGGATTTTAGTTTTGTCTCCTGGAACTTGAGCAAACTTCATAGCTTTAAAGTCGCGTTCGTCTGTGCGGTTACAATATTCAGGAACCGCGAGAATGGTGTCTACCCGTGACGGATGGTCAGGGTCATAGGCAATCAATTATCTATGTTGTCATCATCATCATCAGCCTATTGCAGCTCACTGCTGGACATGGCTTCCCCTAAGGGGTTGTGCCCATAATCCCCATGTTGGCCATGTAGGTCGGGGATCGCAGAGCACAGCCTCTCGCTCCGCGTCCGCTGCTGCCCATATGCGGCCAGGGCGTTTAGCTGTGCCTGACAGAGTGCCATATCATTATTCATGTAACTTTACGAAACGTTGTTATAATTCTATATAAATGAAATTGAAGGGTACTGATTGGCCTTTAATGAAAATCTCTGTTCACGAAGTTTAACTGCGAGCTAGCTTCAAAAGTTCCAATTAAGATCATTGTAATCTTTCAGGTGTCGAAAAACACACAACCTACGGCGGCGTGTCCGGCAACGCGACGAGGCCTATGGGGCTCCGCGCAGTGTCTGCCATTGGGAACAAGCTGCCAGGATTCCCCATCTTGGGCATTGGGGGCATCGACTCCGCTGATTCGGCAATGCAGTTTATCATGTGCGGCGCGCCAGTCGTTCAGGTAGATCATCATCATTGAAAACAGGATCATTTAAAAAGGCAGTTGCTTGACTGTCTTGCCTCTGCTCTTACCTAGTTCCGAAAATCAAAACTATTATTCATAAACACTCGTACATAGATAAGTATTAGCGTTAAAGTTCTTTCACGTATCTTTAACGTCCTAACAAATTTTTATTCGAAATAAATTTCACTACAAGGGCGAAAGATAAAAAAGCGATGTTTTTTTTTTAATTGAATGGGACTTTACAAAAAAACTGAGCCAGTGATTTATCACATTGAAATATTTTGAAACTCCTATCTCCTATATGTCACACAAGTACCTAATGTGTTCAGGCGGTTATAATTTCAAATTCCAGATATGCAGCGCAGTCCAAAACCAAGACTTCACCGTTGTGGACGACTACATTACGGGCCTAAAAGCTCTGCTATACTTGCGCTCGCTCGGGCTGCCGGGCTGGACGGGCCAGTCGCCGCCCGTTCTCAAACACCAAAAGGGGAAACCAGTGCAGACGCTTTACGATGAAAATGGAAAGGTACAAATTTTCTTCCCATTTTTATGTATATAGATGAGCTAATGTACCCTTCTATGTTTTCCCGTTCTGCTTCCTTCATAACCAAAATCTGTACTACACACGATTCAAGAACAGGGATTGCTCTTAATTCTAAAAGTCTATGTTGTCTAGAATTGTAAACGATCGTGGTTAGGTACTTACTATCAGCACGGAACGGAAGTTATTAAAAGTTGACACTAGAGTTCTCTGACCATTATATTGATTGCTATCTTTTATCTTACTATATAAATATGATATTGAATAAAACTTAATAAGAACTTTCATACATTTGCTTTTTACAGATATTGCCCCATTTCGGTCCATACAACAAACAGCGCGAAGAGCAACTTCATAATATCAGACTAAAATCGGACATATTGGAAGACAATAAGGTTCAAACTTATGCACACGCGAATGGCAAGACCAACGGGTATTCTCAGGTGCCCACGATCAAAGACATATTAGGGGAAGCGTTACCGAGAGTCGGAACATACAAACATTTAGACAACACTAAGCAAGTCGTTGCATTGATTGATGATGTAAGTACAACTATTGTCAGCTCACGAATATAATATAGCGAGAAATATTTGACTCGGTTCATCATTTTCACATCAATTTGTTTATATTGAATATTTATGTATAAGAAGTGTCGATTAATTTCAACATCAAGTTATTATGAGTGAATGTAATTTTATTGAAATATTAGAAAATACATTCCATTACGAGGTCAAAATGGAATTTAACATTTCCAATGTACCACAAATTATGTTCCCAAAATAAGTATGTACTGTACATCACAGTACAAGGGAGATTGTATATGACGGAGATTTTATGTAACAGTTGAAATTTGAATTTATATGTATCCTTACCAATATTATAAATGCGAAAGTAACTCTGTCTGTCTGTCTGTCTGTCTGTCTGTCTGTCTGTCCCGATGTCCTTTCTTTGGGCCTAAACCATGAAACCGATTTGGATGAAATTTTATACACAGACA
>DWTO01000617.1:0-19887 GCA_018244755.1 Jemadia pseudognetus | reverse complement strand
ACTATGGCTAATTATTTTTTACTTTTTAGAGCATATTATTTTGTTACTTTTTAGAGGATATTAATTTGTTTTGGAATGGATTTTTTTTTGAAGTCGGTTTTTTGTTTTGTTAAAATGTTTGTTTTAAATGGTTCAAATCAGTTTCAAATTGTTTGAAGATTACTGGTACGCGTTCAAAAATAAGTTATCTTGTTAAAGAAAGACGAATCTGGCCATATAAAGCATATATTTTCAAATACATTAAAGAGTTGTGTGTGTCTTGGCAATCCACGATCAACTGTAATGTTAACCAATAAATATCAAATAGGACTGACGTTCCACTGAAGATTTTAAGCAGACCGTCGTTGAAATCATCGCTCTATTTTAGTTTGAGACAAACAGAATGCTACGAGTATATATCTTAGGCTGTCTGCTATCACAGTTTTCAGACCGAAACACTCAAAATCAGCTGTATTGCTTTGTGACAGGAATAGAAATACTTCCGTATTCCATTTATCAATGACCTAAATATCTATATTAAGTTATTTAGTAATATATGTACGTTTATGTACGTAATACAATGTTAAAAACAACATCATAACACAGAACCTAATTGAATTTCCACCCACATGTGCACAAGTTAATTTCATAGCAATTGCATCAAAGTTAAACGCTTTCGTTCAATGTACGAATCGATCAATAAACTAGCCATTAGACTATTTCATCCGGCGTGTCGCGGGGATGCGTTTGCGTTTGCTGCTTGTCTATTCCGGGTAAGGACCACCCAGGCGCGGTTATTTCGAGGTGCACATATAATTGAGCTGTAGTAAGCGGCACCGCGACCGCGACACGCATAATGCGCTGTTTTACATATTTAACGACAAGCGCGCAGAACCGTCGGTTGCGCCTTAATGCATAACAATTACTTTCCCAATCGCGAACTTTTTTTTCTACGTGCCTTTCATCAATTGAAGATATAAGTACCAACAGTAGCTGTGTTAAAAGGAATTTATTTCTGTAAATGTCCATATAATGCATATTTTATAATAGTGAAGATGGATAAATGTTGGATTAAAAAATTAATTACACATCGTACTGGAGTAAGATTTTTTATGATAGTACATAGTTTTGCTAATATTCAGGCTAACATATACAAAACTATTCAATATACACATTTTTATATAATGTCTACGAATGTGGACAACATTTAATATTCCTACGTTTGATATAATATAAGATAATGCAAGTTAGTTTGCTAAGTCGCTGAATTGGAACTAATGGAGTTACATTACAAGAGCATATTTAACAGCAATATAACACTTTCTTGTTATCTTTGCTAAGCATTTTAATTGTTCATATTCGTACATGCATACATTCAATACGATTTATGCTTATGGACATTTGTATGTCAACATGCATAATACATAGGTACTTACATAATAAGTTTAGTTAACAGTGACAGTAACAAAATTAATATCTAAAAAAGATCAAATAAATATTGCGTTTAATAAATTCATACCGACAGCAGTGCTATGTATATATGTATGACCAATACGTATTGCGTTCTGCATGTGTGTGTATATATTTATTTATTCAGTAACACTTTAAACTTAAGGATACAAGGGCATACTTAATGCCTACTGGCTTTCTCTTCCAGTCAACCCTGGGTGATGGCGAGAGCATGTGGTAGGTGCATCCTATAGAAATTGTAATATAGGCAGGAATACATGCAATAATACATATAGCACACAAAACATACAATATATACAGTACCTACAAACATAGTACATAGTAAACAAAACATAATACGTATAAATATATGTATACGTATTAAGATAATTTTTTATACTACAAGTACTTTTACTGTTAGTTTACGTTTTCGCTTGCCTTACTAGGCGAAACAAACATTTTATTTTCAACCTATATTCAAGCTAATAAAATATCAGATTCTGATTGTAAAGGTAACGTTAAACGTTTTCGTTATCGCTGCTGCTCATGCTTGGCTCACACACCTTTCACCCTTCCGTCACTTCAGCTCCGGACTCCGCTTTATCTTTATGAGTCAGCGATTGTTACGCGATATTTTGTATTGTGTATTGCGACAAACGTAGTTGTCGAGATCTTGTGTTGTAACCTTTGAGCTCACGTTAACAATGATATTGGTATATAATAGACGCTACGCGTGAATAATGTGAAGTAGTTTTGTTACGTATATAATAGAGATTTAATATACACTTATTACAACAAAACTAGCAGTAATTAGTAAGAATAATAACAGTTAGGTATATCATTGTTTTCTAAAATGGTTAGTTTTAAATATACATGGTATATATACTGTGTAACTCCAATTGAAAATATTTCACGCCACTAAAATATGCACTATTTCACATCCGCACTAGGCCTCCCTGAGTTGCCATGACAGTCTTATATGCGTGGATACGATAACAATAATGATTTTCTACTGAGTTATTTCTCCTAAGAATAGAATATATTGTTGAGTTCAATTATACTTTTGTGGGAATTAAGCTCGTGATTCCAAAAATTCCCAAATCTATTCAAGATGCAAAATGGCTGTAGTTTAACTATTATTTTTTCTAATAAAAAACCAAAATGAGTGGTGTATGTGTAAGATGCGTTTAAGATAAATAAGTAGGTAAGCTATCAGTTCGCGTATTGTAGTCGGCGCGGAACAAATGTCGCCATAATATAAAACATTTTTGTAAGTAGTATAATGCCTGAAGCCTTCCTTTCATGCGGTCCCCCACACGGCCTTTCTGACATGCATTGTGCAAATATGATTAATAGTACAAAAGTCACATTAGGGATATGAAGGTTTTTTTTTCATAGCTAAGGTAGAAATTCCCGGTAACGCAATCCGGCGGCCCATATAATCGAATAACGCTACTTCATTACAAATAATGTTTTTGCCATTTACATTTATAGTAACTCATTACAAATTTTTAAATTCTAATTTATCTTGAGATTCGGTTAGCTTAAGGAAATATTAATATTAGCAAATAATAAAAAAAGTATCTGAAACAAAATTGCGTAGCATATTTTTAAATTATCGAGAAACGTTTTTTAAATAGAAAGCCGGTAATAAAATTACCTACCTGTAGCGTGCCTTACCTTTTGAAACCGCATCGTCGCGCCATACCCCGAATACCTCCCCTTAGTCATACAATCGGTGATTTTTCCCGTGACATTCCAGTGACGAAATTAGGTCAGCGGGAACAAAAATGCCGAGCTATAAATATGAACAACGAAATATTGGGCGCAAACAATCCAAGCGGTAGTAGGAAATACGTGACTGTAACAATTCGGAATATTCTTTCTATATTTTTATTGTCCTGTTTTTTTGTCCTATCGCAAAACGAAAATATTTTATTACAATAAAAAATATCTAGTGTTTAATAGTAACAACAGTGATAGCTTAGTGGTTTACGATTCGATTCCTCACGTCAATCGTCGATTAAGTAGCTGTAATTCATAATTTACTAACTCTTATATCTGTTATTCATTTTCAATATTTTATTTATATTCGAAATATTCGAATATAGGTAAATAAAATATTGAATTTTCGAAATTCATTTAGGCTGAGCTAAGCTTCCTAAGTCCTACGTCCTAATAAGCAGTGATAGCCTAGTGGTTTGAAATTCGACCTCTCACTCCGGGGGACCGGGTTCAATTCCTGCGCGCACCTCTTAAAATGTGCGTTTTAAATTTAAATATCCCTTGCTATAATGGTGAAGGAAAACATCGTGAGGAAACCTGCACACTTTAGAGTTCAAAGAGTCTGCCAACCCGCACTTGGTCAGCGTGGTAGACTATTGTCCTTTCCCTCCCATTCTGACAGGAGAACCATGTACCAACAGAGGAAATGTAGTATTATAGCCACCGGTTATACCGTTTTAGAATACTAAGAGTATTAAAATTTAAACTAATTACCGATATCACACTAATATAGATACCTATGTATATTCCAGGGCCTATTGCTATTGTTGAAAAGATTGAAAACTGTTCGAAAACCTAACAGAGCCTGTAGTTAGAAAATTTCTCTGAACTTGTTAATAAACCGATTTCTTTTGCTTTTGCTTTACAAAAGAAATTCTTTTGAACAGTTTTCACATCGCTAACATTAACGAGACCTATAAATAGAACCAATGTCAAGTTGATTCTTGCCAGCAGAACAAACTGCGCTGTTAAGGAACCAGTTCGATCGAATTGCACTCGAACCGCAAATCGTGTACACTTGATGGCCCTACGAGTTTTATTAGCTCAATTACGAGCAGACTATGCGGCCCCAGTACTTGGATGCCGAGTGATACTTATTAGATTTTGCTTCTACATCGAAACGACTTTGTTCGGTGTCAAATCACACAAACTAAAGAGCATTCATTGTAATGAACGTCACATGTAAAATGACCAATTTACGTTAACGTTAATAGGCGTGTAACATCACGTCTGTAATCCCCGAAGAGGTAGGCAGAGAAGGGTAATACACTCCCATGTTTCACCAGTTACGTTTATAACTTTATATATATGGAATAGGTGGTGAGCCTACTGCCATATACCAGGCACAATTCCAGACATCGAGCCACAACTAGAAAATCTACGTAAGAAAAATTCACTTGTGCCCGACCGGGGATTTGAACCTCCCGATCGGCAGTCGCGCTTGCAACTAAAACGACAAACGAGGCAATCAGTTATTCATAAGCAAAGTTCTTTAAGACTGTTTTACTACCATATTAACAGCACTTAACGGATAATATGTATGACTACTAAAATGCTTAAGCGAACTATCAATAAAAATCTGATAACAAATCTAGATTGCTATCGGTAAAATTATGATAAAAATTCCAAAAGGTCCTATAACAATTTAAATAAATAAAAACCATTGACCATTTTTATTTACACTTCATGAACTACATAGATAGGGTGTAAGCTGCACTTGTTTTATAGGGTCAATTACCAGGAGACTATGACTATGGATACTCGAGAGGTAATATTTATTACAAAGCTAACATTGAATGTTCTACTTGGAAGCGAAGTCAGCCCGTGACGATAAAATAAGCTTTTATAGGCAAATGAATCTGTATTACTGGAATGGGAGGCTCAAAATAATTTTGCAACAATGTTAAGATAAAGGACGGTGAATAGGAATGAATTTATGATATTAATAAACGTGTATATTTAAATTTAATAATATGTGATTAGAAACAGTTTTTGGATATACTGACATTGAAAAGAATTCCCGGAAGTGAAATAAATTAAATTAAAGCGTCTGTTCTCACCTGGAATCCATAAAATAATATTCCAATTCTAGACACGGGCACAATAGTATACTCTACAATGGCCTGCATGTTATGGGTCCGAATTTATATATAGATTTTATATATTATTATAATTTAAAACAATTGAACGCTGTTATATTTTTCATAACAAACCTCGTTATGTATTTAACCATGTGCAAAATACGAAAAGAAACAATAAAATCACAAGCGTTCGTTCCTCTTCACAACTATTAAAACGTTAGCGCTCTTTAGATGACACGATATCTCCAATACCGTAACACAATAAAATTATGCCAACAAAGTGACATACCTACCTACTCTACCTAACATAAGCTCGATTACCATTACAATACACGATTTGCTACCGCAGATAAGAATTATCCCTAATTCTTATCGACCAATTTGTTAACAACATCTTGTAGTTTGAGTCTTGTTGAGCTACCGTCGCAAAAGATAATAAAATTATGTACAGAAATACACAAATATAGAATATTGTATGTATTTGTGTTACTTAAAGATACATAAAGGCCACAGAACAACTTATGTTCACAAAGTATCAAATCAGTTTCACAACAATTGACATCATATTTATTGAGTCGGCACAAGAAACCAGCTCTAACTATCGACAGTGTAATATTTATGTAGCGATGTCAAAAAGTTAGTAATAGTGAATTGAGTTACTCGAGGGAGTATTGTAGCTACTGTTTTATAGGCGAATAATATTCTGGCACTTACATAGACAGCGATTGTTGGCCAAGTCGACAACTGTGATACAGAATCCTTACAGTATTATACGAAGCGCTCCTATAAAGACTATTATAATTATTTTCTATTCATGTAGTTTTATTCGCAGTTCATAATTCGCACTTCATTATTATTTTAATACGATTTTTTTCATATTTTTAGGCTCATTTAAGAGACTAAGTACAACAAATCACAAATCCTAGTAAATGTTGGAAAATAATTATATTATGGAACGACACAGAATTAAACAGCGTTAATATAAAAGCCAATCGCAACATTTTCAATATATTCCTCGCCGCAAACCCTGATGCGGTTTCGGTATTTATTTTAACCAGACAATTTCTATCCATTATTTATACGTTTAATAAATAAACTGTACATTATTCTACAGTACGTAATATTCAATACAAATAGAAGATTAATTATTATAATATTGTAATAATAATTCTAGCCATAATAATTACAGCAAAAATAATTCTAGCAAAAATAATTCTGGCAATAACGATTCTAGCAATAATAATTCTGTCTATAATAATTATATCAATAATAATTCTATCAATAATATGTAATTCTATCAATAATAATTCTAACAATATTATTCTAAGTATCTCTCTGCTCCCATGCAAAATTTAATAAATTAATAATAAATATATTATGTATTTTTAGACTAGACTCATATAAAGGAAAGATGATAGTATGTGTGATGATACTTATACATTTTGTTGCACAAATTAGAATCGTAGAAAGTATACATTATAGTAATACTTAGCATAAGTCAACGCGAACTCGGTAGTTTGAAACTTTGACACTTGCATGTGAACTTATTCACGACCAAAAAAATTATTACCTACTCTCCCATAATGTAATGAATGTAATGCCCCATTATTCTACACCTGAGTTTATTAAGTTTTCAAATAGTTTCGCTTATAACACCAACTAAACTAAACTTAGTTTAGAAAAATATCGTACACAGATAACACATTGTGTTTGGAATAATATTGTGAATATTATGTATGAGACACTTCTTAAAAAATGCGTGAAAAAAGCTCTGTTTCGATAGTGGCAAAGCATTCCCATTTACTCGTACCATATATATTTATAGGCGCCGGTGTCCAGTTATCCGTCTATGTACCATATGTGTCTGTTGGTTTCCGAACTTAAATATGGTTACAAAAGCAATATCGAGTGACATAGATACATACATATATATTACATGTAGGTATATGCAATTATCGCCTCGATTTCTCGATCGAAATGTAATCGAAAAGTTACATTTGTAGATTAGTCGGATAAAGTACCTATACACTAATTATTCCGTTTCAACCCGTCACCAGTGTTTACGGCCGCGAATGAGACGTTTCCGTCGCGCCTCAAACGTTATTGATATTAAAATTTATTTATGAATGCTGCGACGAGTGATAAAACGTTATTTCACCGCCGGTGCTTATGTACTGTGCATTGCTAAGCATTTCTTAGAAACCTGTGTTGTACCTGGCTTTCATTACGAAGATTACATTGAATATACTTCGTCAAGCACTCCGTATGTTTGACACGAAAAATTATTTTTTTTTACTGTTTTTATTTGATACGAAAAGCCAATAATACCTTTCGCATAAAATTATTAGTTTGACCTTCGAGAGCCAATATCTCTACCGCACCGTGCAAGTTGGAGTCACAATCAAAAATAAATAGGTACTTAGATCTATGTTAAGTTTACATAAGGACTTGTATATACAAGTTTCCCCTATTTAATAATTGTCGAGACAATTGCGCTTCGATTTTGCACTGTTCCGTCCGTTCAAAGGCTATAATTAATAATGACCAATGTCGGGTCTAAGAACGCGCCGCCATCTTTTGTTTTTGCTCGCCTTTTCTAGAACAATGCAACGCGTGCGACTTTTATCTCGACGCAAACAAACGACCGGTGTCGGGTTTGTGTTTTTCTTCCCTCTTGTTCGTTTCTTCGTTCTTATCTCCAATTTATTAAGTCTAGTTCGAAATGTTTTTTGGTTTTTGATTATAGCACCGCGAAATTGATAGATTTATAAAATTTTAACGTATAGTTTGTGTTCGTATAAGTATTGTAAAGGAAATATCGATTCACACTGAAGTAATACTATGAATTGCCTTGGACAATGTCGCAAAAATATACTCAAGCTTACGGATCTTTTATTATCACTCGATTACTATGTAAAATGTTAGATTAAATTAACTCATTCCCAGAAATCTTCAGCATCGTCAAGCTTTAACTTGTAAAAATTTTGACTAGTTTCCTTGAGTTATAAGTATTAATACATTGAATGAAAAAGGAACTCTGTTAATATTACATGATTATAAATTATTTTAAATCAAAATGAGATAATTTTTCATTAACATCTTAACTTTGGGGATAAAAAACTGATAGCAGATATAAATGTAGATAGTGGCCGAAAACTTCTACGTTCAATAGGATCCTGATAGCAAAGATACTTTGGCATTCAAAGTCTTCGAAGTAACAAAGTTGAAAAGAACAAAGTGGGCATTCCAAGTTGAACGTACGATTGCATAATCCCGGCATTCCGAGTTAATAGCTTCTATCGCACTACCAATGGATTATTGGACAGAAACTTCCTTTGCGTCCATTTTGATATCGTCAAACTTCGCTTTTCTATCGCAACTTGGTCATATTTTACGGTATAAATTCTATTCACATTACATTGTTGTAATGATACAATGTGATAGGATTGATAGTTCTGTAGTTAGTTGTTTAAACAGTAGTAGTGTATTGTGTGTTATGTTAACCAATTGTCATGATAATTGTGTGTTTATAATCTCTTTCTCAAGATAACGACTTCAGACTGCGATTTTTACCAAGAATTGAAATCAGTCCCCATCCCACCTCAATTGACTATCCTCCCCTTGCTTTTATTCAGTGCATATGTGAAAAAGAGCAGATAGAAGCTGATAGCTACTCAACAGCCAAGAGGTCTTTATACATTTATTGTTTTGTGAATTGTAACATCAACTTCTGACTAAATGACTTCTAACAGGAGACACAGTCTAAAGATCAATCCTTTTTGATGATGATTATATAAGTCAACCATAATATAATGAATATGCATTGTAAGACGCATTGTTTTATGATCGAGAGCAGTTAATGAAAATGTTGTGTGGTGGCATATTGTTTATAATGTGGATACAAAACATCGGTCAGGCCTTATTAATTACATAGATTAATATTAGATGTTAATAAAGGCTCAGAAAGACAGTCTACCTGTTTTACTTTATCAGAAGAAAATATACAGCTCGCTAAATAAAGACGATTCATTTCGGTACGTAGTCTTTGAGTACAGTCGGAACGACAATTTAAATTGCACCTAAGCCATGTTCATTACGAGCGCTCTGTCGGTGACATAATAAATGTCAAGGAGATCAAAATATCTGCGGCGAAGTTCTACCGATGCCTCTAATTATATCCAGCGGGCTTTGCTCTACACCGAGACATTAAAATTAACTGCAGCACGTTTGATCTTTCCATTAGAAAGCAACTATAAATACCGTTCTAATAAAAAGAACTTGCAATGAGTCAATCCGTGCTGTTGAAACAATAGACGCTTCTGATGTGGGCATGTAGACGAACTTTGTTGAAATAAGCAGCTCTTATAAAACGAGTCAGTTGGATAAAGTCTGTTAACTGTAGCAGCGATTAGAGGCATAGGAAAATTGTTTTGCTGAATAACAAGTTTCATATCATACAATTACTTTAAGTTATTCATAATCATTACAACAACAAAAAAATAAGCTGTAGTGCATAAGCATTTTAACAAAATGTTTTCATAAATAAATTAATTTACATTATGATAATAATTGGCCCTCGGAGTTATCTACCTACCTCGTTACGGATCTGGCGTGATGATATACATAGTTATTAATAATATGTATTTATTAAAATATTTTACCTTGTTTGCAAAACATTTGCATTATGTATATACATACCTACATAGTTATTCCGTACACCCGTAATACGAATAGTAGGTAGATACAGAGTTGTCGAAATATCAAAGGCCTGCCACGCGTTGAGGCGGCGAACCTCGCGTCAACTTTAACGAGCCATTACGCCCGCTGTGGCGCCGCAGTCGACGGTTCGGCCAGTGCTTCAAATTTGTACAAAACGATCGGCGATACATGTGTGTGCCAAGAAAAATTAACGTTATTACATTATATCATACATTTTGACGCCTGTATTTCCTCGAAAGGGTAGACAGAGAAGTGTAGAATATTCCCATGACTCACCAGTGAAAATAAAACTAACAATAAAAAATACAACGAAAATAATCTATTTAGACATCTCCAACCCGTATGCCCAGCGCGGGGATTATGGGCATAACTCCTCAGGCGAGGCATATGTCCAGCAGTGGACTGCAATAAGCTGATGATGACGATGAGGCATTAGTTACTACGCACGTTTCCAACGGGTGAAAAAGTATCGTTCACGGTTTTATTTATTACATATAGTATGTACATGGGCCCCGACAGCTAAACATTATAATATTACTTAATGTACTTGATAACGTAATCAGGTTTTATTTATTAAACGTTTCTTAATACTCACTACGTGTGTCCGTATTTAAGTACATAGTATTTACGCTCCTATATTTTTAATAAATGTAACAAATTAAAAAAAAATTCAGTTTAATAATGATGACTGAAAAGTTTCGCATGATCGTTTTTGGTGGGATCTCTATGAAAAATTTCAACTTAAGTAGTAGTTGTCGTTTGTTTACTAATATAGCACATAGCAGAAAAGACAAAAATGTTACCCATACTTAATTGAACGTTATATTCGTATCATTTTCTATTAACCGGGTTATTATTATCATGTCAACATTATAATTTAATAATAGCGGGATCGTACTGTGGAATGCAAAATTAAATTACACGTGACCCAAAATAAATTTATAGATTATAGAAATTACCTGAAGTTATCAAAACCTTACTTATTGACGTTATTGTGTTGCAATTCGCAGCTATTTTTCTCACTGCTTCGTAATATAAAAGCGGCAGTAGATGGTTTTGCGTCAAGTTGAACATCTGTATCCAAACAATATACTTTTCGATCACACCCACGGAAACAGTAATTTCGGAACTCGCGTAACGTGTAATTATTTCAGAAAACCCGTCAATAGGCTAACTGTAGCGTATTTGTATGCGTCGGGAATTCTAATTACGCGATTTAAATAGTCAACCAATCTAGTTCGTGCGTGCGGTACATGTAAATGTATGAGCGGAGTTTTACTCTGTAATTACACAGATATTGATAAATTGTGGTATTATATATGTGCATATAAATTAACTATAAAAAGTAAGGTACTTTACATGATTATATTATCGAAATTAGGATAGTTAAGTTTGTGAGCAGCAGAGGAAAACAAAACTGCTGCAAAAAACAAAATAACTACAAATAAAAGTAACCTTAGATTTATAACAGGAAAATATTAAGTTTCTAATCTGCACTTTTTATGGACGTGCATGAAATACCCGGTTACTCGAGTTCTGAGTACAACCTTTCGCTAATAGAGGTTTTAAAACAATGGACTGTTGGAATTCCAAACTTAAAATAATTATTGGACTGTCTTTAAAATACAAACTGATGCATCGGCGAAATACATACCTAAAAACATACATCATTTTAATGAGGGGAGGGCTGAACGAATCTGCGCAGACAGGCGCGAGGGCGCAGGCATTTATATTTAAAAGCACAGCTTGCTGAAACGAAACGTGGCAAGTAGCTGCTCTGAAATAATTCACAGTCAATTCGACACGAACATTGTGGGAAGGCGGAGGCGGGCCTGTCTTCGCGTCGACACTCGACAGTTCTTGTCGACTACCGCAGTTATTTCTAAACCATATCACGTGGGGCCCGCTCGCTGGATCGTCTGAACGCTTTGAAGTTGCATTCTCTTTTTGCAAACCACATTTCAGACGGATAGCGGGCCAAATATTTTCGGGAACAATCCGCGACGTACAACACGCGCTTTATTTGGACGTTTGAAGTATTGTTCGGTTTAGTGGCTGCTCGTTGGTGAACACATCAACATTCTGATTCTTTTTCGTTGTCTCGTCTGACATTTTGCTTATCAGTCGAATAACAGCACGTTTAGACGCGTTCATATAAGGGTTTGTTCTACCATAAACTCATAAGAAGTTGCGTCCTATAGAGACTTAAATGTGCACTTGTCTACATATGGAATATAAAAGATGGTGCTAGTATTAACCATAAAATCTGTACATGAAGGAATTTTGAATATATTTATTTCAACGTGATACAGAATTACCAACACAGTATTCTGAAATTTTTATCAGATTTTCAAGAATCGTTCCGATAAAGCGAAAACAAACAAGCCAATTTTATGTATTGTAATTGTATTATTATAACTTATCAATTATTCTGCGGAATAGTGCAAGGTAACGCTCATTTGGACAGGGTTATATCCAGCAGTGAAGTGAGACAGTCTTATAGTAATGATGGCGATGATGACAATTAATTCATCATTAATTTCGGCCTGTTTAAGCCAGTTGCCGGATAGATCTTAGGTTTTGGCCCATAATCCTAACATACGATAACTAATTATCAGGGTCAAATTATACAAGATAGTTATTAAGTCAGACAAATCTCCTATTTTCAATGGAGCGCAACAGAAGTGGCAAATGACAATTGGTAGAATAACAATCTGAAAACAGACACATTAAAACACTTACTGAAATATCAACTGCAATAAGCCAAAGTAAGGTCATCTTTTGCAGCTGACTTTTTATAGTTCCACTGCTGGACGTGGATCTTCTACCAGAATGAGAAGGTTAAGGCCATAGACTACCACGCTGGCCAAATACATATTACCTCCATCATTTAAACACAAATTTTTTACGTAAGATTTTTCTGGATATAAAAATATATCGCATATCGCCCATACGCCTGTGTTCTGACGGTGGTTTTGAACGTTTGACTATAAAAAGAGAACGTGCTCTTAACAGCCCAACAGATAAGGTTATGGCTTCGCGGTTAATTTTTGTCACAAAGTCATTCTTTTGTACTGGATTTGTATTCACTTAACGCGACTCTATGTTTTAAGATATTGATCAAACGGCGAAGTTTTTTTGTCAGTCATACGTGGTGATATAAGTTTCATTTTTGAATGCGTTCTAATATGTACCTACATATACACGCAATTTTACATGTATATTGGTATTATACATGATCGAGATACTTCGATAATTTCCATGTTTATTACGCTTTGGAAAATGAACTTAATTTCCAAATAACTTGTGAACAAAAATTTTTACTTGCATAAAATAATATAACAGTAACATTAAATATAAACCAAATTTAAACTTAGCATAAAAGAAAGTCAATAAAACATATTTCTTATAAAAAAATTATTCATCGTAAGCAATTATATTTCTTGTCACATAAATACTGTTTAGGTACATACAATTTCAAACGCTTCAATGTGTTGCAGTTTTGAGCAAAACCTGCTATGCCCTACACGGCAAACAAGGCATAGCTTATGGATTCAGTTATTCTTTAATAAGTAGGTACTGTTAGAAAACGAAACTAAATCGGTTAATAAAATCCATACCGTATACTTTAACTTAATAAAATAAACATTTGACATTTAGATATGTGTGAAGAAACACCAACTCATTATTACCTAGGGTTCTCTGGTTTCACAGCACTAAGTTATATTTACGACTAAATGAGCCATAAAAAGCTCTTGACATTAAACAGAGCGTTCCCTTGAACTTTTTATACAAACTGAGAGATCCCATATTTCTTTTTATCAGAAGGCAGGCTAACAAATTACCGCTTAACAGATATCCTTGGAACTGAATGTTATCTATGTAACGCCCACGCGAAAAAGTTAATACTCGTACTTTCTATTATCTATGAAAAAGTAACAAAGACTCGATTTGTAGGATTCGAGCGTGGTCTCATGGGTTTCTGCCCTTCAAGGTTGGTACTATGGAATAGCTTGGATTAAAAACTAATCAAAAATTATAATACGTATTTTTTTAGAATGGTAGTGTTCTCGCATAAGAATCTTTGGCACACCTATTTTCATTTAAATAATTTTATAACACAATCATCTGTATTTCTATATTCTTAAGATATAAGGATATTTCCTAATAAATTAACACAAGAGACATCCTTGGAGGTTAGTGTTATCCAGGTGACGCCCACACAGACGAGTTTTATGGTGTTCTATTATCTATCTCCGCTGAAAATAAACTGCTTTGACAACCCTACAGATTGCTGCAATCGACGGGTTGAAATCTTCTAAATTACATACTAGGCTATGTTAATTGTATGGCTTGTAATAGGCGTCGGAGTTATAGCTATAATATGAAGTGAGTCATGTCTAGGTACCTTATTAGTATAATACACGATCATTGATGGGTTATACAAACCACTAAGGGGTTAATTTTCCACCTCATTTGATTTCATTATATTTTTAATTCGTGAATACCGTTCGGTTGGTATGTTATTCGAATTAATTTAGTATAGAAATTTAATTGGCAGTATGGTTAATTTATTATTGTATATCTAAGTAATAAATAGATATACAATATACGGTTTTATGAAGTATGGATTTGTATTTACTGTATTTGTGTAAATTACTAGGTAATTTTACAACCGATGAGCAAGTGATTTAAATAAATGGAATTATACGTATAATATACTTAATAAATATTTGTTCAAATAACCTGTATGATATATTAATTATTTTTTAATTAGGTAGTTATTTTTGTTACCGAAATAAAATTGAAAAATATAAGGGAAACGTAATATAATTTTCTATTGTTACATCCATACTACGTCACCGGCCATGTTTTATCATGTCGAGGGGAAACGAATAGAAAATAAAAGGGACTTTCAGACATTCTGTCACGACATTAAAAGTATGGTGAATGTCTTTCGGCGAAATTAAAAATGCAATGATTTATGGTCCGTGCCGGACGTGTGAGACTTCTTTAAAAAATTCTTTATAGGTGGAAATACATCTCAATTGACGACGGTAATTTACCTGTTTTAATTTGAGTAACGCTTTCATTAAATAATTAACTTTAATATATATAATGACAAAGGTTAGGTTAACCATGCTTGATTTTTTTAAACGGACTATTCAAGTTCGAAAAATAAAGTAAAAATATATAGATGTAATGAATGAGGAATGAAAAGATTATAAAAACCAAAATATAAAACTAATTGAAAAATGCACTTTTTCAGGGAAAATTATTTTGAAAAAATTAAAATAGATCTAAAGCTTTATGTACCAATGAAACAAAAAGTGTTTTTAAAGTTTTTATTTAAGAATAATTTACGTTGTAATATAAAAAAGATATTTTGCTATTAAATCTTTCGTGAATATCTTTACATAAGATTAAATTAAATAATTACATTGCGAATTTAACAAATCAGTGAGATTTTAATATATAGGTACACAGTACTGAAGTTCCATAAGTTTTTTCTGGTTGTATCCTTTAAAATTATGGTTGTATAACTTTAAAATTACTGTGGAGAGTACCAATATCGAAGCGACGTGCATAATAACCGCCCACGAAACTAACACCCATGAGGGCGTTTATTAAAAAGCAATTTCGTGTTTATTCTATCATAATTTTATTGAAATCACCATACTTTCGACACGAGAAACTACTCGGTGGGATAATTTTCAGGCGGTTCGTTGCGAGTAAATGTGTTATGTCGAAACTACAGTTAATCACGAAGTTATTAAACGATTAAATGGATACCAATAATATTTGAGGGTTATTCTGTAGCTTTGAATTAAACAAAATGGGATGCTATTATGAAGAAATTGGTGTTCGGCAATTTTAGTTATTACAAACGGGCATTAAAACTGATAATAGTCAGTTACGCGTTTTTAAATACATTGATAGCTTAATTTTAGGTGTTGATCGTATTAGTTATTAATGGTAGTTTTTAATATTGGTAGCTTAGATATATAACAACTAGCGTAACGTCAAATGATTATGATTATTATTATCAACTACATGTGATAAAAATCGTACCACATACTCCTGGTACATATTTTACATATAACGTTACGTCTGTAATATTTAATGACATATACAAGAGGTTTAAAATGTTTTGTATGTAAATTGTTTACATAAGATTTTAAGCCCAGTGATTTAAGGGCGACATCTGGCTTGCACATAAAATGGGACTGTTTGCATACATTGCACTCAAAATTTTACTGCCGTTCCAAATATTGCCCTTATAAATATTTAAATTTAGGTATAATTTATTTACCTGCAATTGGTTCATTTATACTGACAAGTTAAGATCTTGCCTAAACTTTTAAAAAATTTGATATAACTTTTACATCTTCTTTAACTTTAATATCTCATTTAAACTTAATATCTACTTTAATATCTTCATTCTTTCGGTACATAAGGTTATTTTTAAATTTAATACTCTAATATACTTATTTCTACAACAAATTTGAATACTCAAAACCATTAATAAAACTTTCATCAAAGTTTGTATTAAATTTTTTGAAGTGTATTTCACGTTATAATTAACGATACGCCTAAAATTTAAACACAAATAAAAATCACTACATTATGAATAGTTAAGTTGACATAATCAGTAATTTGGAGGTTTCTCGTTGTTTAATGAATTCAATCGTTGTACAGAAAGTCTTATCAGGGTATGCTAATGGTGGCACGGGTGATTTATGCACAGGGAGGAGCCGTGGTCCAAATTTAATTGTTGATGACGTCACAGCATAAATCTTGCGAAATTCGAACGGAAGCGATTTACATAAACGCACGCCATCGCCGCTTTACGCCTTCCCTGTTATTCAGATGTGTAATTATGGCTCATTGTATACAGTTCTCTTGAATCAGCCACGCTTTGTGATACACAGCTACGGAGATCGATAGTATATAATGTCAGAGTTAGCGCAAAAGATACAATGTTGTTATTAATACTGGGTCACTTACGAAGTAAGCAGAGAGAATTGTGTAGCTATTCTTATATATTAGATAACCTTCTTAATTCACCTTAGCTTGGAAGACCTCGACTCCCCTGTCAGCAAGTATACCATGTTAGATATATCATAGTATTATAGCTTTAATAACTTTATAGCAGCTTCGGATCTCTGCAAGCTGGTTTAACCTAATCCAGTTATACGGCAGTAATGTGTAAGGAAAAGCAACTTTATGACTGTATAGTGAAACTAAGTGAAAAAGTTTCATGGCAATGATTCTATTAAATAAATGTTTGAACTACAATTTTATACATTTTCTCCTTTTAAACTCCAGTTTTTATAGTTATCAATGCGCCGTAAACGTCAATGTGCATGATAATAAATATTAATGATACTAGTGGCACTATGATGTAATGGTACATATGTATATTATGATAATATGTTGTTTTCGAAGCAGCGGGTGGCATTTTATCTAGTCATAAATACGTAGCTTATACTAAAGAGTATTAATCAAATCAAAACACTGTTTGTTTCTAAGCTAACAATTCAAGTGACTTTGTCACCGTCAGTATCAGCCTATTGCAGACCACTCCTGGGCATAGGCCTCCTCAGAGGGGTTATGCCCATAATCCCCGCGCTAGGCATGTGGATCGCAGAGCACAGCCTCTCGTATCATCTACTCTGTTGCTCATAGGTGGCCAGAGAATTATGCCGTGCCTGGGCAGACCGCGCTATACCGCGATGTGTCAGCGCCAGGTTTAGTCGCCTCTTACGAAACCCTGTACACCGGCACGGGGTCAGAGAATGTATTCTTACTCCGCCCCAACATAGGAATATTGCCATATGCCGAAGACGTTTCCAGACCCCGAGTCCTTAGAAAATCTAAATTAGAAAAATCCAATAGTGCCCGATCCGGGGTTCGACCATTCGGATACTACGCTCCTCTACCTACCTCGTCGCGGACTCCAAGCGTTATCTTAGGTTAATCTAAAGATTCATAGCAATTAAAGCAGAATAGAATATACCTACATAGGTGAATAATGATTTTTTTAACTGGTAAGACAGTATCCGTCCCTTGAATAGCGGCTCTATACGAGGATCAAAGTGTAACGGAGTGTAAAGGAGGACCGTGCGAAGGTCACAATTAGACGAGGCGTTTAATTACGAAATACACAGTCACAACGAGGCTTCACTCCCCTGGCCTTTCATGGGATTCCTCTTTCGGTATGCGTTTACAGTGATAGCCGACAGCGGAATGGCTGACTTAAAAGTTAAAAACTGCATTCCGCGTTAATAAATATGAAATTTAAGATTAATATTTAGATTTATTGAAAGTACAAAACGTTTAAATATATTTTTGTTAAGATTCATTTTCTTTCAACTCATCCGTAACTGAAGATGGTTTATCAAACGGTAGATTGGCGTATTAGATAGATATACACGTAAAATTATATAGTACATCTCAATACATAATTATATAAACACAAATAATTTTCTTATTTGGAATTCAATATGATTGCTGTGACTTTTTTAGAATATTTTTTTATTAATATAATCATTTACCCATTACCTTGAACATGTAATATGCTTTCTAAGACAAACTACGGAAAACTGTTTTAAATTAAGTTCACTGTTAATTGTCGCAATATTATTTTGAATTAATCGTTGAAATTTATTTAACATTTATGAAGCTGTTGCTATTGATGACACTTTTAACATTTATCACACTGCTGAGATTGATGTAACAATTGACATTGATGACACTGTTGACTTTGATGAAACTGTTGACATTGATAACACTGCTGAGATTGATGGGACTGTTGACATTGACGAGATTGTTGACATTGATGACATTTATAACCCTGCTGACATTTATGACCTACGACCTCGTATATACATTGATGACTCTGTTAACATTGATGAATAAGCGTTAAGCTAATAGTGAAACAATTGTAATTGAAGCGTAAACTATTCACTAAACGCTCTTTCACACTCACTGTGTCCTTGTAAGATACTGGCACGGTCTAGGGTTCCCCGTAACTCGATATTCGTATAATCATCATGTTAAATTGAACCGTGGAACGTCACTAGCAACGGTACAAAGGTTAAGCAGTATCAAGAAGGGTCGGTTGGGGTGTCTCAATGATATTTTAGACGTCTGATACCAGTTTAAATACTTTTTGTGTTTATTTAGGGAAACGTTTTGTTTTATTACGTTACGTACTATTTTTTTAAGACCAGATATTGCAGGTTTTTAATTTATAACATGATAAATTATTATGTCACAATAACATGAGAAATTGGTACAAAGAATGATTTCATTGAAATGATTCGCGGTACTTATTTTGTTGTAGTTTTATTTGCATGCAAGCTGAAGTAGCGGTTACAAATTCACATTGAAAATTTCATTTAGATATTGCCATTGTATTATAAGGACTGAATTTTGAAACAATGCAAAATTATTTAACATGATGTTCTACACTAACGGTGCTTTTGTATAGTAAATTTCCGTTTTAATTCGGCTTAAAACGCCGTGCTTTTTAAACTGAAGGTGTGGTTTCCCGTAAAACGTACACATGAGTACTGTAATTTACTTAGTGAAAAGCAATTACTAAGCTGACGTCGCATCCATAATTTTTTCATATTACAGTTGAGGCAAACTCGTGTACATACTGACATACATAAATATATACATCGGTCATTTGCTGGTTAGTTATTAATGCAGCTGAAAACAAAACAAAGGGTTTTTAATCATGACTAACAATACATTGCGAAGTTAATCGTAATTATGATGTTATTTACGACTACAAAAATTTTCTAATTTAAATTTTCTAGTAGTGGTTCGGAGTCTGGATATGTGCCCGATGCATGGCGATAGG
>DWTO01000616.1:0-19888 GCA_018244755.1 Jemadia pseudognetus | reverse complement strand
TTTTACACATACATTCGCGGCCATCAAATTATGTACCGACTTAAAACAAACGAATGTATTTTTCGGGATAGCCCGATCGGTTCCAGGCCTCGCCGAGGTCTTTATTAATAAACTAAGCGCTATCAGTGAGAGCGGTATAAACGAGCTCCTGGGGACATAGTCGGAACTGTTCATATATTAGCGGATGTCTTTCCGTCTCCCTTTAAGCCGGACCCCGTACGCAATGCAGAGATGGTGGTGTTTCCAACCGCTGTGTGAACACAAAGCAAAGTATAGATGTACCGCGCTGCTCGCCGGCCGAGATCGACTCCTTTGTGTAGGAGCGGGCCCGCCGCGCACAAAGCGAGTGACGCAAGTGTCGCGGCACGCACCGGCGACGGCTCGCGCCTCGCCGTACCTACCCGGAGACAAGGGTCGATGCGCATGCGAGCTGTGCTGTTACACTGTTGCACTGTTCATATATTACGAGATATCCTAACGAACATCCTAGCGAGTATCCTAAGACAGCACCTCGCGTGCGTAGACCTCGTACTGGTACAAAGCTTGCGCTATTTGCCCGCTAAGCAATTGAATGGCAGTAACAATGAACAGTTATCATTGAACGCTCTGAGCGAGCGATGCTCGAGCATCACGCATCAAGCGCTGACGTCGCCATCGTCGTCAGCTCTGCTGCTGCCGCTGCTCTGCTGCTGGACGTGACCTCTCCAATAACAATCCAACGAGCTAGATCATACGGCGGTCTGCGGAACAATAGGCTATTTGACATCATTAACAATATAGGGTATTACCAATTGTAATCATCCTATTAAATAATAGCGTACCTACGAAAGCGTATTTCTTTAAAATTTTTAGAGAAATAAGCTGATTACAATAAACTGTCCTGTGACCGGTTGCTACGTCGGTGACGTCACGCGCCAGTACACACCACAGATCCATGTTTTTCGACGTTATCATCAATTTGTACGTTATATCTATATTATATTATTATTGCAATTTTTTACAGGGTTGACCAATCAATGTAACCAATCATTGTTTAGTTTATTTAAAACACATTTTTTTTTGTTTCAATTCATATCTAATTTTAATTTAATATTTATTTTAATTTATTATTGTATTTTTATTTAACTACTGTTTCACCATTCGAACATGATGTGTACACATAGGTTAGGAATATAATCTAGTTATTCTAATTATTGCTTAATATGTTGAAATACGTAATTGATTATATTCTGTTTTGTGTGCCATAGAAAATAAATAAAAAAATGTCATTTTATTTCATTTAACTCTATTTAACTGTGCATATAAAGAGAATATGCAAATGAATGTGAGAAAAAATTATAATATACTAGATTTCAGTATGCAATAAAGATTTTGAATGGGTTCAAGTAAGTTTCGGTTTCGGCCGAAACTGAGAGCGAGGCCGAAAGTTCGGTTTCGGTTTCGGCTGAAAAATCAGTTTCAGTCGGACACTAGTTTAAAATAACTACCACTTACGATATAGGTAAAATTAAAACAGTGGTAGATAATACAATCCGGTCAGGCGGGATAACGATCTGCGAAAAACTACAACCAGAAGCTGGATGTGGCAAACCGAGAACGGGCGCGAGTGCGCTCGTCGAGGGAAGCCTATATCCAGCAATGGAAAAAAGGTCTAGAGAATCGCAACCATGGTTTTTCAAACGTTTAAAGGAATATTAGGCTCATATAGTGTTTTTTTGTTTAATCCAATAACTACATTTACATATTTCAAATCACTATTTTTTGCCATGTCAATTTCTAGTAGTGACTCAGGATCTGGATTTATGCTAGTGCATGGCATGACAATAGGCTCACCACCGATTCCATGAAGGGTTATAAACGTAATATGGTTGTGTACTATACTTCTCTGCCTACTTTTTCAGATATTACAGACTTGCTGTTACTTTGATGATATGTAACAATTTAAATGATATTTATTTATATAATCACCGCATAAAAGTAAATAATCCAAGAAAAATAAAAATAAAGCAGGTAATACTTTGGTATTGACCATAAAACCTAAATGTGGATTTGGATTTAATATAATCCGAACTGCTGAGCACCACGGAAGACGAAAGCGTGTCACCTGACAGCCACAGTACCTTTCGCTATTTCTTTTCCATCTTCATCGTCGGTCTGGTTTTAAGTCTCGGCCAAAAATTAATCCAAAATCGTTTTTAATACTAATACTTTGGATATATTTTCAGTTAAGACTAGTAAACCACTGTGATTCTTTGTGTTGATCCCAGCCCATCAGTTTTCTTCATGGACGTAATCTCACTCTACCATATTAATATGTAATTTTACTTTATTTATTTCATTTACTTTCAAGGTTTCTACCACTGCTCAAAATAATACTTTACATACGAACTTGATTAGCTCGCTGAGATTTAATGAAACAATGGAAATACCCTTAGTTTTAAAACGGATGAACTGAATGAATTTACAAGTGTTACTCTGAATAGATAGTTCAGGGAACATAATAACTAAGAAAAGCAGATGCAAGCGATAAATTAATTATATGCAGATTTTATTTGGTTATCCTCAATACCTGTTAAATGTAGTTCTCCGCTCCTTGTGGAAGACTCTGACATCCATGAGATTTTCGATGCCAGCTCCCAGAGTTCGTCTATTCAAACCAGTTCTTTTGTTTGCCGCTTGAAGGGATTTGGTCTCCCAGTCCGTCCAGAATACTTCCTCCCCATACAGGTCCAGCCCAAATGGATGAGGTAGATGCTCACCTGTATAATACATATGATGAATTAAATACGCAAATGTTCAACATGTACAGCATATAATATTATATTTATTGTTTACATACATATATCGAAATTAATAATTTTTGTTAACATCAAAGAGAAATAAAAATATTGAAGCAATTTATTCCCCAGTAACCAATGGTAATCTTTGAAATTCGTAATAATATAATGGAAGTTCTTGATATTATCAAATTAACTCTCATATACATAATAAAATTTTACTTCCATGACATGGCAACAGATAATAGCGCATCGAATGCTTTTTAGCTATTATTAATCGTTAATGAATTATTATTACAAATAAAATAAATGAATTTTGTTAAACAATTAATGGTCGTACTGTAAGGTTCTTTTCGTGTATTTAACATACTGATCAGCAGCGTTCGTCCGGTGCCGTCCAGACTTGCATACTCAATTGTGCGGTTGCCTCCGTCAGTCCAGTAAATTCTTTCATTTGCTGTATCCAATGCCAGGCCATTGGGCCAAATCATCTCACCAACAATAAGACGTTTACGGTTTCCACCGTCCATGTCGGCGCGCTCTATGCAAGGGTTCGCGCCCCAGTCGGACCAATACATGAGCCCAGCTGTAAATAATAACCAAAGCGATTTGTATTATGCATTTTGTTATTAAACTATTTAAGTACATGGAATTCTAATTTATTTTGTTGTTATTGAACGAAAGTAAGGCAATCTGAAGTTAGGAAAAAACCCTGAAGTTGTTCCTCATAACATCGTGTGCCAAAATGTAAGGGAACCAAATACAAAAATGCAAAATGTATATCTTAAATTACATTTTTCAACGGAAAACTATCTTGCTAAAAATAAAAATAGATTACCGTAATAATTAGCAGTTTATTCATTAGATAACAAACTTTTTATAGTATGTAAGATATTTTAATTTTACTTTGCATGCGTAATGTTTTTCCAACATTTTTGCTTACATATTCAGTAATGGTTACGCTTACCAGCATGTACAGCGGAGCAATATGTAATCGGCTGAGAAAGTGATGTCAGAAAAACATAATCTCTTAATGTGTTATTAAAAATTTTCATACAAGGTGTTTACCCTTGGGGTCCACAACAATGTCACGTGGTTTGTCAATGTTTTTCCAAGCGAGTAACGACCTCATAGAACCGTCAGCGTTGGAGACTTCGATCCTGTTAGTGCCAGCGTCCGTCCAGTACAGTTTGTTGGTCAACCAGTCATGAGCGAGGCCGGCCGGTGAAACTGCGTGCATGGAAAATGTATTTATCATGAGTTTTTAAATAATTAAAAAAAAATCGGTAGAGGTTCTAACTTTCCGAATTCATGGGTACAAAGATTGGTTCAGCATGTGATTAGCGTAAACGAAGAAACGAATGAGCGAATGAGAAACACGAGATTTTTT
Source organism: Jemadia pseudognetus (assembly GCA_018244755.1). Taxonomy (NCBI): domain Eukaryota; kingdom Metazoa; phylum Arthropoda; class Insecta; order Lepidoptera; family Hesperiidae; genus Jemadia; species Jemadia pseudognetus. The sequence goes on along the minus strand of DWTO01000616.1, from coordinate 15,721 downwards.
AAAATAAAGATAAGCACATTTCGATTGGCATATTGATTTTGTCAAATTAAAATAACAAAACATTTGTTTATTTATAAATAAAACGCGAGCATCTCATCCACTGCTTCTTCTCTGCAGTTTTAATCGACTTCGAAGCTTATATTATTTATAACAATTTTTTTAAATATTTTCTATCGTTCAATCTTACTGAGGTTATTTTGGACTATAATATCTTGCTGGGTGCCGTTCAGCAGGGCGCGGTTGATGGTATCCTTGTCAACGTCCGTCCAGAAAATGTAATTCGTGTTATGATCCCAGTCCAGCGCCACGGCGGATTTAATGTTTTGTACCGGTATCACCTATAAACATTTTAGCATAATAACATCATTGTCATATATAAAAATCGCATTAATATACCTTATTATGATTTTTGAACCATTTTGTATGTTAACTGTTATACATACATATGTATATGTACAAATTATAGCAATGTCACGTAATATTCATAGTTTAATCTTATTTATGACGTTTCGCAAGTTATCGTTACTGATTGAGTTACTTGCTTGTAATATGTAACATTACATGTCATTATTCTCAAACTACACGTACCAGTGTCAATTATTTAATTAACTTGAATAAGTATGTAGAATATGAGCAAATTCTTTAAGGCTGTGCATTGAAACAGCCTGATGATGTAATATGTACATAAATATATTTGAATTATACAGACAAATCTTTAATATAATTGGGTACAGAGAAGTTTTTGAACACTAACCATATCTAATGATTCTAGATGCGTGCGTGCGTTCAGGTGTTTGAGTCGGATGTCCTTGCGTCGCACGTAAATCAATAGCTTCTCCAATGTTTCTTTGCAAGTTCGACTGAAAAATACAAATTTATGGAGAAGTACGAACACAATCTCATGTTGAGGACGTAAGAAAGAATTATATATTGGAAAGTGATTACAGAAAATATATTGTAATGTGTCTGTGATAAGCTCCATGAAGCAGCGAGTTACCCGTCGGGCGCCAAGCTGAGGCCGACGGGGCAGCGGCAGGCGCGGCCGCCGGCGTTGGGCAGGCACAGGTGCGAGCATCCGCCGTTGTCATCACCGCAATGGCTGGTGTACGTGCGCGCCTGCCGCGACGGGTGGAAGCTGAGGAGCACAATAAGCGCATAGCGAATTGAAGACATAATCAAAACCCATTACAATCGGGCATCATAAATATAACCCATTATAATCGGGCATCATAAATATAACCTATTACAATCGGCATCATATATATAACCCATTACAATCGGGCATCATATATATAATCCATTACAATCGGGCATTATACGAGTACATATTATGTAACCCATTACAATCCAGTATTATACAATATTATGAAATATGGACGAGGCAGAGTTCATAAAAAATAGAGTAACAAATAAGTATACCCTTTATACCGACTTAAATACATGCAGTCTTACATAAAAAGTCCTAAATATTTAAATAAAGTAAGTTTGTTTTGTAATTAAAGTTTGAGGAATAATTAATAATTTACATGTGTATATCCATTGGGAGATGTGCGCTACCGACGACGGTCTGCATGCCTTTGCCAGTGTTCTTATCAACACTTAAGATACTTTTAGTATGCCAGTCCGTCCAATAAATGGCATCCTCATATACCGTCAGCGCGAATGGGTGTGGCAGACCTCTTGTTAATACCTGAAAATGTAATTATAGCTCACTTATTATGCAACTTTAGTGCAAAAAGACGAACATTTCTGGAAGTTTCTTAGTTACTTGTAACATTAATTATTAACTGCATTCGTTTTTTCGCTGCCTCTTCATGTAACTTCGACAATAAATTAAAAAAAAATATAAAGAAAACAATCTTTGATAATCCCTGATCTCATCTCTTACCCGCTTTCGGTTTCTTCCATCGAATAAAGCTTTCTCAATTACATGGTGTTTGGCGTCAGCCCAATAAATCTGAGATTCCGTGTAGTCTATGGTTAGTCCGTTGGGCCAAAATAATTGATCGACTACTACACTTTTCCGCTTAGTGCCGTCCATGTCTGCACGCTCAATCTTGGGGTTCGGTCCTAACAATAAATAGGTTATGATGAAAAAGCCGAATATGAAAAAATACTTGTCTTTACCATCTAACACTAAATGTTTGGTCATAATTTGTCCCTAATGATGTATGAAATAAAAATGAAGGTATTTCAAATGAATAACATTATTAAAATTATAATCCGTTTCCTTACCCCAATCAGTCCAAAACACCAAAGCATCACCAGGATGTACTGCGATGGCTCTTGGCTTGTCAACATCACTAGCAGCTAAAACAACCCTATTGTTGCCGTTGATAGACGCCACTTCAACTCTCCGGGAGCCCGAGTCAGTCCAGAACAGCAAATCATGTATCCAATCGACGGCTAGACCACTTGGCGTGTCGAGTCCCCATCTTATCACATCTGTAAGTGATTCAACTTATTGTTCAATACTTTCCTTCTTATTTTCAAATTTCAAATAATATGATATTAAATGAATTCCAAATACTGTCTATGGTACGACAGATCACTTCATTCACCTTACCGGATCTATTGTTGGTATTCATGATACCAGAACGGATAACTTTCATATTATTCTCGGTCCAGAAAACGATATTCTTTTCGTAGTGATAATCTAATGCAACAGCATTGTGTAATCCCTTCACCACTGAAGTGTAATTTCTTCCGGTGAGCGATACCTATTAATAAGTTTCGTAATTAATTAGTACATAAGTAAAGTTATTCAATTTAATTGGATTTCATCTATTGCACTTCAATTAAGTTCGCGAAGTTCTATTGAAGTAAAATCGTTTTTACTACATCTAATATAGCAATAATGTCTAAACAAATTATCAATACATGTATGTTTATTTATTTCATTGTTTAATAATTCAATCTTACATTAAATTTATGTCGACCACGAAATAGCTTAAGGAATATCTCTACAATCTAACCATTTGACTAATTATAGTAGGTATGTATTATCATTTGACAATCAGATATATGCATATATACTACGAACCTGTCTAATCTCAACGCGAGTAGCGAACATGAGCATAGCCGAGTTTCCAATGGCCTTGCAGGATCTAAGATCGGGTCGCAGGTCATACCCAGTCATGCAGCCGCAGCTGAAGCTGCCCACTGTGTTGGAGCAGGTCTGCGAGCACACTGGGTCTTGCTCGTACATGCACTCGTCGATATCGAGGCATCTGCAACGAGTTCTTCTCTTAACACTCTGACTACTATTTTCAAATCCTTGCTTTATGTACCTTATTCAGTTTGAAAGATGAAAGACTTAAATTTTTTTTTTTAAATTTGAGAATTAACACCATTATAGGTTGGTAGTTAGGTGGCTACGTAATATAAAAGAGTTTTCTATATGTATGCGTAGATTTTAGCTGGAAGTAGCTTTAAACTGCTTTCACCGAAACTTAATAAAAAAATAATGTATTAACTTAATTCCATCTTCAGCTAGAAAATATCCCAAGGGGCAATCGCAGGCAGGTTTGTCATCGTAGGTGGTAATGCAATGTTTTTCGCATTTGTCATCCTTGTTACATGGCCTTCGGGTTGGACATCTCTCTTCATCATCTCCTAGAGGGCAGTCCTTCATCCCGTCACACACATGTTTCCTCCCCAAGCAACTTTTGAACGGGGTATTTATCACTGGTTGGCACATGTACTGATCTACCTCACAATTCACATGGCAATCCAGTTCGTCTTCGCCGTTCGTGCAGTCGCGATTACCATCGCAAAGCCATGTTTTCTGTAATTCAAAAGTAGTATCGTTGAAACTTATATTTCCAAATATGTACCTGGTACTGATATTGTTGGACAAAATTCAATACATGACATTAATGCACAATAAACTGAATTAAGGAGAACTATTCGTTATACAGAAGAAACATGTTTATTACGGTTAACATACCATTATACAATGTCTATCAGTGCAGGTGAACTCATCGGAGCTACAGTTGCGCATGCCGTGTGGTTCGCAGTTCATCTCGTCTTCAGCATTCTTGCAATCTCTGTCGCCATCACATTTCCAACGTTCTGGTATACAAGTTCCATCGGGACACCTATTAACGAAAACTCATTGAACATCGGTTCAACTTAGAAATTCAACGTAAAGTTGTTAACCAAAATATTAGCACCCATTATACATATATTCTTTATTATATATCTGTATATTTATTTAAAAGCATTAAAATCAATGCGTGATAAATACTTACTTATACTCTCCTGGGATGCAACTCGAAGGCAATATCGGGCATGAGTCTTCATCTGTCCAATCGCCGCAGTCGTTATCAGAATCGCATTGGAAATCTTTGCGAATGCAGTTGTAATTGTTGCATTGGAATTCGTTTTCACCGCATTGTAAGAGCTCAATGGCTGTTTGATGGAAATAAAAAAGGAAACTTTTTACTTATTGTTTACTTTTTATTATCATTTACTTCATGTAGCAGCAAAGAAATTTTGGTTAAACTTTAACGTTTTACTTATTAAATTATAATCGATTAATATTAATTATTGTTAAGTAAATAACGCAAGTATTTGACTTTTTAATATCAGTAGACTCACGTATGACTTCAATCTTACCTGATGCCAAGCGATATATACCGACCGTAGGACCTACCAACCGTATACTTGCGTAAAGTGTTAAGAAGATGCAGGCTTGTCTTGAATCTTGTCCAGGTTTAAGAATCGAGAAAAGGAGAATAGAACATTGAAAATGCGACTTACGACACTCGGATTCGTCGGAGTGATCACCGCAGTCGGGTTCCTTATCGCAGCGCCAATGCAGCGATATGCAGTCGCCGGACGCACACGTAAACTGATCGTCTCGGCATCTAAGGAATACATCGTCTCATATAAGCGCTGCTTTCATAAGTTCATTTAACACGTAAATGACTATTTTTAAACTTTGTATGCCAATTGTAGTGAAGTCGCTAATGCAATACTGAAGATAGAAGACGGTAGAGATTCCAATTGCAGAAACGTTTGCACAGTCCTCGCTGTGTTAAGGACTGTAGAAAATACTGGAACATGTAGCTAATACAGTGCAAGATAACTAAAGGCGTACAGTCCAACGTCCAACATTAAAGGCGTCCAACGCGGCGCACAGAGAGACTACGCACGTGCGTCAAGCTTTGCTTTGCAAGAAAATATATGTGATTGTGTCCACTGCAATCCACGTACACGCTACACATGAAATCACGTTGTCAAACAAATGAATTCGTGCGCCGCGTGACCGTGTACAACGTGCCCTGCGGGGGTCCGTACCTTAATATAAACCTCACTACAAAATTTTAGCTACCTAATTGTTAATGTTAATGATAGTATACCTAATTTCGTAGAGGAATACTAACCAAATCCTTTCAAGTAGTATCTATTTGCTACTCTCGAAGAACGATAAAATAATTCGATAACAATTGTTCCCAAATGTCGAAAGCCTGTGATACAAAATGATTTATGTTTAAAAGTATCAAATATGAACTTAACTGATATTTCTTTAACTGATATTTTATTTTCAAACCTAATAATAAATGTCGCTAATTTTCTGTAGTGATGCACCAGTAATGCTTCAAAAAGAATTGATTTGATATTGAGAGGTATACCAATAATTACAGCCCCATTGGTCGTGTTGGTTGCAAGCGCGACTGCCGATCGGGAGGTCCTGGATTCAAATCCCAGGTCAGGCACTATTGGATTTTTCTAATTTCGGAGTCTGGAAATGTACTCGGTATATGGCAATAGGCTCATCACCTATTCCATAGTGGGACGTGAAAGTAACTGGTGAAACGTGTGAGTGTAGTACATTCCTCTGTCAGCCTCTTCGTTGATTACAGGCATGATGTGACTTACTAATAAGTACAAAGTATGAGATTCAACGATTTCAAATTTAATTTTTTTGTACAAATAATTTTGTAACATTCTGAGTTTTAATAATAATATAAACTTATTCTATTTAACATTCGCGTGTTCTATTTACAGCCTGTAAACATCTTGCGTCAATTCAGTAACGTAAGACAAGTACCTATAGAGTATAATTTCAAGACGACCTCTCGATATCGAATCGACCTGTTTGGCATGAGTTATTTGTGCGCCCTCGTATAGGTACATCAATAATTGTGTTTTATAAAGCTCGCCCACGGAAGTCGGATAAACGGAGCTGGTGTAGGATACAGGTCGCTCGCGCGTGGGCGCGTCGCCATGGCAGCGAGGCGCCCGCCCCCGCACATTGCCGGTGGCCCCGCGCAACCTCCACCCAGTATTGATCTCGCCCGGAACGAGCCCCGAACAGCCCGCACAGCCCGACAGCCCGCACATCCAGTGACAGAATCAAAAGACCGGTCAAGCGTTAACAACAAGATCACTAGTTGCAAATTGAAATCATGTCAATCTAAATAGCGATATTTTTACCGATATCCAAGAAATAAAAGAGCGCTGAATCTCAATATGTTCAGTGATTTCTAAAAATTAGATATTACGGTATATATTGCCTTTAATTTTTCTTATTAATTACGCGGGAGGAATGTAAGGGTAAGAGATATTTGACACTCGTTAAGATATGTATGTATGGGCATAGATACAATGCACACATATTGCAACGTGTAGCGATATACTTATAGTATATATTATGTTACTATAAAAGAGAACCGAGAAGAATTTGTATTATGACCTGAATAAAAGTACCTATAGATGCATTTCCGCGAGAACGCGTGTACCTACGAGGGCGATCGAAGAGGCAACTAGGTCAGAATTAACTAACGGGCTAGTACAAAGCACTCGCAATAATGAAATAGAGCTTGAGAAGCTATAACTATATTGATTTAAACTGAACAAGCTATTTAAACGACAGAATTTTAAAAAGGAATCCAATAAAGCAATGCACCGTTAATCCCTTAAGCGTTTATAAATATTCACAAATCCCCATAAATGTATGAAGTTATCATAATGTATATTTGTGGAAATTGTTAAGAGCAGTCAGTCTATTTTTAAGTTGTGTATTCTACATGCAGAATCAATTAAGCAAATTAGGCTGTCGAGTCAATCCCCCTGTTTGTTTGGGTGTGAACGATGTTATTGCCTTGTTAGTACATATTGAGTTCACATTCTGATTTATTTCCCCCGATTCATTCGTGCGGCTTCAAATCTGTCCGGTCTAATCTGTCTACAAAAGTTCTAAGGAGCCATATTTTATTAAAGAGCTTACTTTTAAAAATACCCAGTTTATTAAGTAACATACATACATATATTCACTCCAGAGACCAAAGCGTTATGTAAGAAATCTATAAGTATTTATACTTTTATAAAACTACATTTATATTTATGTATATCTCCTCTATGTCCTGATTGTGTGAACGAGTGTTGTGTCGTCCTGATTCACGATACTTAAAACGGTGTGCCTCGGTGTGATCGCAACAGTGACTTAACGAGCTAAACAATAAATTCAAAGCGAAGGGGACACGAGGAAGTGAGGGGCGACGTCATGATTATATGCAATTTTTTATAACTCGACGTATCATATCAAATCACACGGAGATCTACTGTGATGGACTATATTTGAACTCTGATATATTATAGCATTCAAGATGTCACATGAGTGTTAATTGTTCGAGAATAACGTAACATCACGCCTGTACTCTTCATAGTGGATAGGTAGAGGAGCCGAAACGAAAATGCGAAGTCTTCAATGATTTATTAACTTATCGTATAATTTTAATGCAGATATCAGAAATACGTACACATAACAGACAGGTGAATATAAATTTCTGTAACGCAAGGCAAATATGGATGTTACAAAAAATGCCATTCTTTGTGACAAGTACCTATTCCAAGGACTGCCTCGTTGGTCGTGTTGATTGCAAATGCGACTGCCGATCGAGAGGTCCTGGGTTAAATTCCCGGGTCGGGCACTACTAAAATTTCTAATGTAGATTTCTAGTAGTGGCTCGGAGTCAGGATATGTGCCCGCTGTAGGACAATAGGCTCACCATCTATTCCCTAGTGGGACGTACACGTAACTGGTGAAACGTGGGAGTGTTCTACATTCCTCTGCCTATGTCTTCGGGGATTATAGGCGTGATGTTACATTTAAGTATTCCAAGGATGTTTTCAAAGTAAAATGATATAGCATACTCACCGGATCTTCGGGCAGTCGTGCTCATCGGACTGGTCGTAACAGTCGTTCTCGCCGTCGCACACCCATTGCTTGTTGATGCACAGCCCGTTGGCGCACATAAATTGATCGCCGTCGCATTTCGGTGAATTGGCTGTTGCGGAAAACTTGAATGTTTGTGTGGTTTTTTGTGATCGGTAAATACGTAAGTATGTACATTGTACATATACAGCAACAAATACAACAAAAGAAGACGCACCAACGATGACTGGAAGATAACTTTATATAGGTACAATGAGAAGTTTATTATAAAATGCGTATCATTGTACCATAATATCAATAATATTCGGCAGAGACTAAACTCATATTTATGATTACCTAGACACGAGCCTTTTTTGCTATATAGAGCATGTACCCGAAAGACCTATTATGGAAAAGTTACCGCAGTTGGTCTCGTCCGAAAAATCTCCGCAATCGTTATCCCCATCGCAGAACCAGGATATGGAGATGCATTCGTTGGTACTAAGGCATACGGTCCTGTTCTGATGTTCGTCACAAACGGGCTCGCATCCCGCTTCGTCTTCTCCTTCAGTGCATTCCATTATGTGGTTGCAGCGCTTATCCATCGGGATACAAGCGCATGACAACTGTGGATAAAGCATTATATGTATATGTGTCAGTACCAAAGAATCAACGTATGTTTTTTCATCAAAAACAAAAATTTTGCTATACCTGACACGCAAATTCATCTTTAGTGCACTGCTCGTGGCATTTTCCTTCATCTACATCCTCATCTTCACTTTCCACGTAGGTATGTCTGTACGGTCCTCGATTATCTGTTCATCGAACATTTTTTATTTTAGAACGATATAAAGTTCATAATTTAAAATCAAGCTAATTTCCAGTAATATGATAATCGTTTGGATTAAGAACATTTGTTTCAACTCACAATGCCAAGCATCGACTCTGGTGTGTGGGTTGTTTGGCCGGTAGCCGACATGTATGATGCCTGGTAAGATCGCGGAGTTGGGCGGCTGCACCGGTGGTACGCGACCGAGGGCCGACCTGGGGTCTGCTACCTCTACCGACGCGTTCAAAGGTCGAGGTGCTGGCACAGGGGGCGCTTCATCTGCATTGACTATTGCAAAATAATTGAATAGACAATTATCGGTTTAATTTAAACAGAAATCGCAACAGAACAGAACATTGACTGTACAAATATGAATTGAAGCAATTGAAAACGAAAAGGATTTTCTTCCTATTGATATCTTCTAAATAATTACAGTTATTATTTTATTGCTTTAATAACGCTTAGTATTACAATATTACAAGTAACATTCTGGGGACTAGCTCATGTTAAAAATAAAGTCACATTAGATAAAAATAGAGTATAAAACTGCAAATAAACAAATACTATACTCACCACATAGCCACAGGACTATAAAGGTAACGTAAACGGCGAGCGGCGCCGGCATTTTGCTTTTCGTACGGTAATTCGTAGTTAGGTACTGCGCTGCGACGAAGGTGAGTTTAGGTCACCCGCGCGACGGCTGCGCTGGCAGGCGGCGCTCTCGAGGAAAGAAGCATGGCGCGCTTGTTACTTCAAGAGTGTACTCCGTGTCCCTAGTCAAAACATATACTCACATTGTGAATAGCACAGTATTTAATTTACAATACATACAGTAATTTAAGTCCATTGACTACCAATACCGTTGTTAATGACATGTACAAATCATGAAATGTTAATTTTTTCCGTTTTAAACGTACGCGTAGCATAACAGCGTAAAGAATTTTATTTTGTAGAGTTCTGTAATCAATGGACGTACGTATTGCATTGGGCTGTAAATAGCACGGAAGCGTCAATTGGATATAATTACGATGTGTTCCCACATGGTTTTAATTACACGCCACACCTAAATTCAATTTAAGTACGACCCTTCACGGTATACGTGTGATATCTTTTAATATATAAATATATATACCAGTATAATACACACCATACATTTAAAAGATATATAATTTTTATTGTTTTACAATTCATCACAATTTGACAGCTGCAATTATTCCAATAAATATTACATTACTGTGTTTTAAAAGCATTATGATAACACAAGTAGATATCCTTGTCTCATTTGGATATAGCCAGAGGTAAACCGTTATTGTAAACGGACGGAAACATGCAAATAATTAATATGATTGACAACTCCGCTAAGTAACTTAACTTCAACCTACCTGACTTATGCCTGATTAATATTCAATTTGAAATATAAATCCACTAAATAATGTAACTAAATACTTTTTATATCTAATTATTTATTATAATCAAACTGTAATAGTCACATAATCAAATTATCTTATCAAATAATAAACATCATTGATAAGCACACTGTTCCACACTACGTTGAACACAGACACGTAACTCTTGGACACTAAGATGGCTGAAGGAAAATCTCCCCAATGCGCCCACTTTATACACAATTTCAATCAAACGCCTTCTTATGTACTTCACATAAACACAATTCGGTACAATAAACTAAGTGACACAGTAACACTAAGTTAACAGTAGTAACATGAATATCATGTATGTTGAATGAACACCAATAGAATAATTTTACATATCCTGCCAGTTGCAAAACTTAAATTGAAATGAAGCTGTACCTACCTGATCCGGAAGACACACACAGTGACTATGCATTTAGTGGAAATATCGGCAGAATATCGGCAGCACTCCTCACAGTTCTGAATGCTGAGCTTTTTATAGACGGAGCCATATTGAAAATTACCGATCGTATTGAAGCGCGCGGCACAGGCGCGGTGGTCGCGGCTACTTGTTGAACGCGATTTCATTCAGCACGCAGTACGGCCGCGCAAGCCAGGCAGAGCGTCTCGCCGTTATTATGACTACACCATGTTATATTAGCCTAATCTCTCTCCCCACGAATCAAATCTACGTGGTCATTGTAAATTTCGAATCAGCATACATTGTTTTTTAATGTTCCGTCAATAGTAGAATTGCTATGAAATATAAAGGATTCAGTTAATCACATCATGTTCCGTGGCTCAAGTTTGATTCTATTTATAGAATTATAGATCTGCGGTTCAATAATTTACAATCTTTGTTACAGGATCAACTATAATGCTGAATCAACTATGTATAATAACATAAAAGCTTTAAAACCGCAATATATGCTGAAAGCAACCTTAAATTCAGTTGTTACCTTTGTTCGCTTAAAATGGATTCAACGTTATGCGCAATTGTATCTTGGCTCTTGACGTTCTAGCATAACACAGACACTATTTCAATATAAAAAGGCTTTATGTCGAACGACAGTCAATATAACTAAAGCAACATAATAGATCTAAATGAGAAAACACCTATTTACAATTCACGTATCATCTTTAACTTCCTTCAATAAAAAGTAGGCCTGAAAATCGAATGATAGTTAAAATATATTAATAGCGTACACACGTAGGACGTTCTATTATAACCAGCCTCATTGGATTTATTCTACGCTATTAATGGAACCACCCACAGCCCCGCGTCACATCCAGGCGAACAACATTTATTTTGTATCGAAAGGTAAGTAGTTTTACGAGTTTTATATAAAAAGCTTACGTATATGGACTTACTGTATGTTCAAAGGCAATTAAATGAGTCGGTAGGTAATCTTTATTACGAAAATATAGAGACGGAGAAGATACGAAATTTCAACGATCAATAGGTACGGAGAGGGTGGGATGGTGCGCGAGCTCGCGCCCACGCCCGCCCCCGGACTTCGCCTCACACCCCGCAACCCCCTGAAAACTCGCCACTGTACACCGCCTGCCGCCTACGGATGCTCCCTCGATAATCCATTTTCTATGACGTATTATGTGATAGTACAGAGAGCAGCGTATTGTTGTTTTATGTGATTATAGTAATAGTGTTTTTAATCCTTTTCAGTACACTACCATGTCGCCTCTGCACGTCATGTATAAAAATTTCATATATAATATTTTAGCTCAATTATTCGAACTATAGCCGTTACTTAACAGTCTTATTGATTATTATGGTATACTATGTATAAATAAATATTTTTTTATAAATACCTCAGCTTATTTCGGGTCTCAACTTCGGCTGCGCCAAAACTCCCACTTCACAGAAACAATTTAATTGTAATTTCGGTAGTAAAATCCACGGTGATGCAGTAAGTCTGTACTGAGAGTTGAATCCTCACTGACCGGCTCTAAGCAGAGTGAACAATGTTATCAACAGTTAGTTACTGGGAACACGCAAAACACTTGCAATACAGAGCCCCGCCAGGGAAGTACTAAGTAATCTGGAACCTCAGCTCGCCCTCCCGCGCCTCAGCCGCCCCGCGCAGTCTGCGCCTCTTCGATGAATGGATCCGCCCGCCCCTTGCGAGCTACATAGCTCTCGTCTACGTTTGTATTGTATTGACTACTGAGAATAACATTTGATGAAAATAGACGAAGCTTATAAATATACTTAGGTTGTACCTGGGTCCTTTAATACTTGGTATCGTTTTTCGTTTCAATTATGAACAGATTATTACAAGTATCTTTACCATCAATAAATATAAACGTATAGTGAACAAAGAAAGGCACTCACCTGTACTTAACATAAAAGATGTTTGGATTTTTTATAGGTAGCTTGAAAATAATATTTTTTATTTAAAGCTTGTAATGTCATCCAGCCTAAAGAGCTTCTAATTTTTAACACAATTGAAAATTAGAGTAATGCATTTTATGCGAATATTTTCCTGAACTGTTTACATAATGTCAAATTTCTACAAATACTTTTACTGCTGCCTTTAGGTACTTGGGCGTTGGAAAATATGAAACTAAATTTATTTTGTTTTTAATATACTCCTTACTATATAATATATCAAGGTCAAATACTTCAATTTACCGCCCAGGTTGCAAGCTTTCTTGCTCACCTTAGTTTTTCCTAAATCCTTACCCTCCGCGAGATGGCACTGCATGTCACAATTGTAGGATTTCCTCTAATGCAAAATTGTAAACGATTTAGTTTGCACTAGTTGACAATAGATGTCGCTAAACCTAGGGAATTCACGATACAAAAACAAATTAAGTATAACATTTTTTGATAGTAATATTTATACCTACTATATATACATACATACTTCAAAATATATTGTGGGCAGTGATAGACTAGTAGTTTGAAATCCAGCTTCTCACTCGAGGGACCTTGCTTTTAATCATTCTGAATTAAATATCACTTGCTATAATAGTGAAGGAAAACATTGTGACGAAATGTGCACACCTTAGAATTAAAAAAACTTTTCTCTAAGGCGTATGAAACTGTCAACTCGTACTTGGCCAGCGTGGCAGACTATGGCTTTAACCCACTCATTCTGAGAGGAGACCAATGTCCAGCAGTGGACCAATGAAAAGTTTCGGGAGAGATAAATATATTAGTAACTTTTGTTATATTTAGAACGATTTACCACATGCAGTATCTGTCAGTTGTCTATAGGAAGACCACGGTGACATTATAAACTATTAATTGAAAATCTTGTGCATTTATTGGTGTTTTATTTTATACAATATTTATTAACTTACATTAATTAGCTTGAGTTTTCTAATAGTAACATCAATGATACTAAGATTGATTGATTACAAGTTAGGTAACATGAAATGTTGTTTAGCATACAATTTTTATTTACATACAATGATGTACGTACTAATTTGATAGATCATTTACTATTAAGATTTAGTATATATTTTTAAATCCCTATTAAATAAATATTATATTAGTATAACAAATAAAATTCCTACTAACATTTATGCGTTTATCTACACCACGATGAATAATTTAATAGTTGCTAAAATGTTCTATGTTTCAACAATAACAATTATTCTCAAGTACTACAAAAATTAGAAATAACATTCTATTAAATGCTTATTTTTGTATTACACTAATATCGAAGAACATTGAGCTATATTAATGTGAATAAAATGATATTAATACAACTTAGTACTTGGCAGTTTTTTGTAACTATTGTATATTAAACTAAATATTTAGTCAGTGAATCATGCGTTCGAGTTATATATATATCACGGTATATAACTAAGTTATAACCAACATACATATACATAAATTATAAAGTAGGTATATCATATAACTGCAATCCTTGACACATAATGAAAAAATGCAAAGCAATTCTTACCAACTAATTACATTGACATATAGAATACGTAATACGTAAACCTAATAGTAAATTATTCTCTAATGAAAAGAATGAATTACAATCAGTGGCGGATTAACCAACAGGCTGAGTAGGCTCGAGCGTAGGGCGGCAAATTTAGGGACCGTATTTTTTTTTGCTACCTCATAGAAAAAAGATTTTTGCATGACGATTTTCTGATGTGTTACAGATAAAAGTCTGCAACAAATTTTGCAGTAATTGTGATTATAATATAGTAAACAATTTAGTGAATAATTTTAAGTAAGACATGACAATTATGTAGGCAAAAGGGCGGAAAAACTGTAAGCATACATTGAAAATTGAAAAAATTCATTGAAAATTTCTAAATCTGCCACTGGCGATAGGAATTAGTTATGGTACAATTAAATTTAACATAATTGAGAAAAGTTATCTGTTATTTTCAAGAAAAGGTCATTATGTACTTAACAATGAAATAAAATATGTATTAAAATAATAATATGTATTATATGTACATATACTAGACCTCTGTTTTTCGGATCGTTTTCTTCTACACTATGTCAAATAGTCACCATTAAAGTTTTCTATCTGTTCGTTACAATGATCTATTAATCGTTCGTTAAATCCGCCAGCCGTTTTTCCCGAATTCAGAGACCGTATACTCTTGTTTAAAAGAATTCCCATTGCGGAGGATAACCTCAGTGAAACAAACGCGCGGGTTCCGGGACACGCGGGGATAATAAAACTTAGTCAATTTACTACTGGATAAAGGTTCGTCTATCACGGCTTGCGTTAAATTGTAAATGTTCATCTTGTTTTTCTCATTCCAACATAACATAACAAAAGCCTTGCCCTAAGCAAGGCTTTTGTTAAAGCTGAAAATATTAATTTTAATTGTAAATATTTAACATTTGCCTAAGCGATAATGTGAGATGAACGTCCTTCATGAGCTGAATTTAGCTAAGCTTTTCAATGCATAGAAGTAAAGTAGTGGACGGCGCTCAATTTTCCGCTGGCGCCCTTGGCAAGCAGGCCACCTGCAACACAATTCTAGCAGTATCAGTTATTTAGTGTTACTGAAACTCTTAGACAGTATCAACTGTTGCAAAACTAGAGTCGTTAGCAATATTAGGTACTTAATAAATATAAAGTTAGGATGAGTGCAATTAGTAATTGTTTGAAGGCGTTTGCTGTTCTGTAATTCTATATTACAATGTTATGTTATATTCTGGTTCTATAATTGGTGACTATAGAAAGTTAAGAAATAAAGTAAGGAAAAGCAATATAAAAATGCATAATGGGTTTATTTAAAAGATTAAGAAAGATTATTAGAATTAATTAAGAAGATATTATGAGCCACGATTATATCATCGTGCACCCATTTAAC